>CAUYQU010064239.1:0-34005 GCA_963574635.1 Cheracebus regulus
TTAGTAATTGCATAAGCATTTTACAGATTTAAATGAAATCCTGAGCAATAGAGCAAGATTTTCGTTCTCTCTCCCTCTTTCTCTTTCTTTCTTTTTTCTCTTTTATTCTACTTCTTTCTCTCTCTTAAAAAAAAATAAAAAATAAAAATAAAATAAAAAATAAAAAAAATAAAAAAAAAACATTTGAAATTGCTAATATTTGACTGTTTTGACCTACAAAAATGGCGATTCCATATGCATAGCCCTAATAGCAGGTGGAGATGCTGCGATTTGAACCCAGAGCATCTGGCTCCAGAGCCTGAGGGTTGGCCACTGCTCCATGCTGCCTGTTTAGTATCTCATGCCCTCACTGTCCCTTCCCAGCCATGGGATTTCCAAGCCCTTTAATCAGGCAGTACTCTAAAGAAACCCTGATACCAGTGTGTTGTCAAGTCAGACCTTGATGTATCACTTCTCTCTGGATCTCCTTGGCATCCCGGACCATTTCTATTTAGTCTTCTGCTCTCAGGAAACATAAGTGCAGAGGCGGTCTTGATTATCATGTGGCTGGCTGAGGAGCTGCCCAAGCCAGTCTGCTCCTAGTTCTAGAGCATCTTGAATTTGCCCTTTAGGGATATCCACAGGTGGGTACCTGGTCACATCCACAAGGCAGTGTGCTCAGTGTGGTTTCTTTCCTGTGGTGGACCTGCCCTCTCCAGATCCTTGCTCATAGCACCAGGCCATGCTTCCTTGGCATCACAGCTGCATCAGGCCCCTGACCTCCCTCCTGCCGAGGCTCATCTCGTCCTGCTCCCTTTTCCCTTCACTGTCCTCTTGTGTCAGCCACCTGCCTCTCCTTTCTATAGGGCTACAAAAGAGTCATTTTGCCCTTTTCTGAAGCCTCGGATGCTTTTCAACATTTTTTGTGAGTCAAAGCTCCAAATCATGGCTTTTGCATATCTTCCCTTGCAAGGAAATGTTCTTGATTGATCTCATAGCTCCTCTCAAATGGGCAGTCTCTTCAGGGATCCATGATCAACATAGAAATACCCAGTATCTACACCACAGGTGTTTTTCAGAACACCTTCCTCGATGGAAATCCCCTCCCTCCTCTTCTCCACATGTGCCTTTGCCTCTTCCCACCGTGAGTAAGATGCTCTGCTTCCTCCAACTCTCAGAGCTCCTGGGGCTTAATCTAGCATCCTCCTCACTGGGCCTGAGATCATTCACTCTTAAATTAAAATCCAGGCATTTCACCTTCTAGAGCAAGTCTGCTAAGAGATGAAGCATGATGCCTGTGTTCCTTTTCTCCCAAGCAGGAATAATGCTAACTCAGCCACTCATTGTTTAGTGCCAAGATCAGGGTGCACGCTTTGCCCCTTCCTACCTCCACTTTTATGCCTCTGCCACCTTGATTCAGTCTTCCATTTCTCCCATCTCAACCCAAGGGACAGCTTCTCGGCAGGTCTCCCTGCCTGCCACAACCTCCCCTATCACGCCTCACCCCTAAAACACACACACACATACACCCTCATCTGATAGTTTGAGATAATAGATGGGAAAATGTGTTGAACAGTAAAAGTCCTATGTAAATGCAAGAGGGGTCAGGCATGGTGGTTCACGCTTGTAATCCCAGCACTTTGGGAGGCTGAGGTGGGTGGATCACTTGAGGTCAGGAGTTCAAGACCAGCCTCGCCAACATGATGAAACCCCATATCTACTGAAAATAGAAAAATTAGCCAGGTGTGATGGCAGGTGCCTGTAATCCCAGCTACTCAGGAGGTAGCTGTGTATGCGTGTGTGTGCGTGCTTGTGTGTGTGTGTGTGTGTGTGTGTGTGCGTGTGTGGCTGAGGCAGAAAAATCACTTGGACCCAGGAGGTGGAGGTTGCAGTGAGCCAAGATCACTCCACTGCACTCCAGCCTGGGTGACAGGGCAAAAGGCCATCTCAAAAAAATAAAGTAAAATAAATGCAAGGGGTATATTTAATATCAATGAAAAGATTTTCCCTTTGGAGTTCCTGTTGTGTTGAAAAATCTTTTCACTGTGTACCTCCCTATAGGTCAGCTGCTTAAGCTGATAGAGACATGCTGTAACCATGGGGATTTCTTTTCTCTCAACAGGAACTGAAGCTCTCTTCCCATGAGGAGGCCTTGTCCTTTGTGTCCCTGGTAGATGGCTACTTCCGGCTCACAGCAGACGCCCATCATTACCTCTGCACTGATGTGGCGCCCCCACTGATCGTCCACAACATACAGAATGGCTGTCATGGTCCAATCTGGTTGGTCCTAGAAGCTTTTCAGTTGCCTTTGGTGTGCAGAGAGCCCACGTTTTAGTTATGGGGCATGTCACCCATTGGTTAGGTTGGGCCAGTTGACCATGCTGCCTGGAGCTTGTTGGCTGTCCTCCTTTCCGCCCTGCTGTCCAAGCTGTGGTCAGGCCTTCCCATCATCTCCTGTCATGCTCCTTGCAGTAGCCCCTCAGTGATGCTTCTGTACTTGGATCTCTCCTCACCTCTCCATAGCTGATCAAGAATTACTACACTTTCTGATTTCTTGCTGTGTCAAATAATGTGGGCAATTCAAGAAACACTGAACACAACTGAGCGTGCTGCCATGTGCCTGTAGTTTCAGCTCCTTGAGAGGCTGAGGTGAGAGGATCACTTGAGCCCAGGAGTTCGAGTCTAGCCTGGCAACATAGCAAGATCTCATCTCTTAAAAACTATAAACGAAGAAAAAGAAAGATCGGATGAAGATTCAGCATCAGTCAGTGTAGTAAATAGAATCATCAGTCAATTTGTCCTGAGGTGCCAGGAGAACAGTGGGGACCGTGAGGATAATACAGCCTTAAGGCTAGAAGTGGCTGTGGGGTGTCTTTTTCCACCTGCATCTCAGAACTGGCAGCCTGTGCTCAAATACCTCTGGCGATGGCACTTTATGAGGCAGTCCATGGATTTGAGCTCCAACAGTGAGAGATGTGCATACCTTTCTGATATGGAGCTACAGTAGTTGGCTTCTTTGTAACTTCTGCCTATTCACTTGAATTCTGCCTTTTGAGACAACAGGGATTCTGTTGACTTTCTCTTACATATGACAGCCCTTCAGGCAAAGGAAAACAGCTGCCGTGTCTCTTCTGAGCCTCTCTTTCCAGACCACAGAATATCTGGGGAAGCATCTCTTCTGCCACCTTCCACATGACATGCTTCTCACCTTTTCCCCTCTTCTGGCTACCTTGTGGGCAGGTAGCTTAGTAGGCACATGGCCGTGGCCTTGAGAGGCTCACAGAATTGTAGGGAAACAGACATATAAAGAATGGCAGAGCAAGGGGTTGAGCATTTGAAAAGCGTCTCCCGCCAGTGCCCCAGCCATGGTTGTGCTTCAGGGCCCTGGCACTCTCTCTTCCCTTGGCCCAGTGTGCCCTTCCTCCAGAATCTGCACAGACTCCACTTCCTTCAGGTGCTGGTCAGATATCACCTTATCTGTGAGGTCTTCCCTGACCACCTTATGTAAAAATCATACCTCTTTCCCTTCTCTATCCCGTACGTTTTGGCCGCTGCACTCTGCCTTATTTTCTTCCATGGCAGTCGTTGCCTCCTGAGATACTATATTTATTTGCATAACATAACATTTGTTCCTGGTGTAACTACCCTCACCTCCCAGAATATGAGCTTCCCAAAGGCTGGGGCTGCGTTGCTCACTGCTTTCTTAGCACACGCAGGGCCTGGCACGCTGTAGGCCTTCAGTGAGTATTTGTTGAATGAATGGATATTTCATGTTTGGTGGGATGCTGACATCCATTGCCTAAGGAGCCTGCTCAAAGTAGATGGCTTGCCAGGCCTTAAAGTGGGGAAAGGGCACCCAGATGAGAAGCCAGCACATGCAAAGGCATGGTGCAGTTGGAAAGTACATAATGCCTCTGTCTCTCTAAAACACATGAACCATGGCAACCCTCTCTCACCAGCACTTAACAAGCAGCACTCACCAGGTGCTAGTAACTTCATGCAGGGATGCATGCAGCCAGTGTTCACTGCCCTCTACATGCCAGGACTCACTGGTCCTGGGGATACAAAGAAGTGTAAGACAGGCCTGTTCCTACTAACATCTGTCCAAGCCTCACTGATGTCTTCACTCAGTGTAAACCCATGGGTATACAACAATAAACAACACAGCCTCCAGTTCCCACCCCCATGAGGCTTGTGCTCCCTCTGGGCTGGCTAGGGGTGGAGGAGAGGTATGGCAGCTCCTCATCACCAGCCTCCAGGGAGGTCCTTCTGTCTCCAGCTGGAGATGATGTCTGTGGGGACTCTGGGGACAAGCAGGGCTCATTGCTTTGGGCAGGAGGCTGAGTACTCTTCTCAACCTTGGAGACTCCGTCCTCTTCTCAACCTTGGAGACTCCGTCGGACCTGAGGCCACTCGGTATTTCCACTTCGCTCATGGATGGCATCAGAGAGGACTTTAGGATCCCAGGCAGATAGTGTGATGGGGCTGTTAGGACTTGAGGCAGCTTGGGAAAATGGACAGCTCAGGGGTTCACTGTGCTGTTTGGCGTGAGCTCTTTCTCCCTTTGCCTCCTTCTCCCTCTAGTACAGAATACGCCATCAATAAATTGCGGCAGGAAGGAAGCGAGGAGGGGATGTATGTGCTGAGATGGAGCTGCACGGACTTTGACAACATCCTCATGACCGTCACCTGCTTTGAGAAGTCTGAGGTCAGTCAGGACGCTGGCTTGGGCCAAGCCATGCAGCCATGGGGTGTCCAGTGTAGCCTGGCCCAGGAGCTGCTGCAGACAGAACCACCCTTGGCAGGGTGGAGTTAAAAAGCCTGGGTCCCTGAGAAGATCCCTGGGAGGTCAGGCAGGGGCGCCTGCTCTCAAAAGGAGAAGGCTTCCAGCAGCCAGACCCCTACATCCTTCCCCATAGGGCCCTTTCCTTCCTCCTTCATGGGACCCATGGTGGGGGTCCACCATGGCAGGTGGAATATGACCAGAAAACCAATTCATACTCAACACTTGGAAAGTATAGTATAATTATTTAGAGTAGTTTATTTAGATTCAGTGCCAACATCACCTCAGACCCAGAGCTATGCCTGTCTACAGCGTTCACTGGTATGAACCAGCACCCAAATGCCACTTCATCCACATGGCCTAACACAGTTTTTTCCAAATGGTGGCTTCAAGCACTTTAACAGACAAATTGCCACCCCATGTTATGACAACAAATAGAAATGTCTGTTAGTGATTGAAGCATAGCTAAAGCTGGAGATGATGTGAGAGACATTCTGAAGGCTAAGGTATTCGCCAGAATTACTACTGACTTTGCCTTACTAGACCCAAATACCTTTGTTATTCATGTAATTTAAAAAATACAAAGTGGAATATTTTAAAAGACAGTTTTATACAACACTTTACATTAATACACTTTAATCAGTACTAGTCAGGCTCTGCAGGCACTGGGAGACCTGGGGCACAGAGGGGCTTTTGGCACGGAGGGCAGACGCAGGAAGGACAAGCTCAGTGGCAAACGCCTGGGGCTGGACTCAGTCAAGAGTTGGAGGAGGAAACAGCAGAAGGAACCAGTGCTGCCAAGTATCCTGGTTGAGGCAGTGCAGGAACACCACCGCCTGCCCAGGCTCTTCCTGAACAGCTGGGCCTTGGGGCTCCATGGCTCAGAGCTTGTCGGGCTCATTGCCTTCCCAGGATGCTTGTCTTCTATTCATCAGTCACTGGAGGAAGCTTAATATGTTTACGATGGAGGGGTGCATGAGACAGCCGAGCCTCCTCCTGAAGTGAAATTGGCTTGTGCAGTACCAAGAGTGTCCGTGGCTGCGTAATATGGCCTACCTCCTGTCACATCACCCGGAGAACACAGCAGTTCTAGAAATGATTACTCCCACCACTCACTGTGGCCCACCAGACCCGGTGCTAAGTATCATACTTACTTGTGCTTGCTTAAGCCTTGTTACATACATAGGTGATACTGTCCCACTGTACAGATGAAGTAACAGATTTTGAATATCATGTCCTGGTTTACACCTTAAGTATATCTTTCTGGCCCTCATTCTTTATCACTAAAATAGTTTAGTTTGTACAAAAAGAGAGCCCATGAGGGAAAACTGCTTATACCTCCTATCTGTGGCACCACAGTGTCCCAAACCTGGATCAGACACTGAACACCACCTCCCAATGTGGTTCTCCTCAAGTAGACACATGGCCCGGAAGGGCTCAGTGTGAGAGTGATCCTTGATAAATTTGGCCATCATGTTTATTGCCTGATGCCTAATATTTGCTGGACTTTAGAAAGTGCTTAGTAAGTTTTTCAACACACCATGTTATATAATTGTAGCGACAATCCTATAGTTGGTATTTTTATGAACTTTATCTTCCAGGTAAAAAACCAAGGGACGCTTTTGTAGAAGTAGCTACTGTGTCTGCTGTAATATGAACTCCCTTTTATCAGTGCCTTCTCCTTGACCTTGTTTTATTATTTAGTTGTTGGTTGGTTTATTTATTGATAATAAACTTTGTTTTTGAATAATTTTAGACTCACAGAAATGTTACAGAGATGGTGCAAAAATTCTCTATACTCTTCACACAGCTTCCCTTAATGTTACTGTCTTCCATACCCATGCCTGACCCCATTTTAAACATGTAATTTCTGGTCATTTCCTGAATGGCAGGTACAGGGTGCCCAGAAGCAGTTCAAGAACTTTCAGATCGAGGTGCACAAGGGCCGCTACAGCCTGCATGGTTCGGACCGCAGCTTCCCCAGCTTGGGAGACCTCATGAGCCACCTCAAGAAACAGATCCTGCGCACGGATAATATCAGCTTCATGCTGAAACGCTGCTGCCAGCCCAAGCCCCGAGGTTTGTCTCCCTGTGGCAGAGCCAGGCTGTATCCCATCAGTGATGTGCCAAGACCCAGATTGACCAAAACACGATGGCTGGCTTAACCAGAGTGGTCCCTTCCCACAGTTTCTAGGTGTTTTTCATTGAGTTTTATTACAGTTCTGTGCCCAACTCACATCCAATCCCTTGAGTGTGAGCATTTTCTATAGAAGAGGCATATACCTTTCTCAGCATCTCATTAGGCTACAGAAAGAGGCATGCTCGGCATTAGTAAGCAGAAAATCACTTCTTTCTTCCTTAAGATAAAATGCCTTGAGAGGTCCCCTGTCACTGGTTTATTTATCTGAGAGATATTCCTGGCACATCTTTTGTGGGCCAAGAACTATATTAGATGCAAAGAATAAGAAAGCATAAGGCTCAGTCCCTGCTCTCTGGGGGTTTCTAGTCTAATGCAGATGTTACAGGTAAATGAGGCCACTGCAGATTGTGATGGGCGTTTTAACCAACACGTAGAAATCATACCCTGGAGTCAAACAGAAAGGGATGGTCAAAATCCCTGAGTTCCATGGCACAGGAGGCTGCATGGAGGAGGCAGCTCTTGAACTGAGCGTGGGAGGATAAGTGGGAGGTTGCCAGTGTGGTCAGGGCATCCTGGCACGTGCAAACAGGCACAGGCAGGGGCTGCCATGAAGGTGGAAGGAAGAGGCAGCTGAGGCTAAGCTTAGGGTGTGGGGCCCTTGGGTGCCGTGCCATGGAGCTGGATCTTTATCCTGCAGGCCATAGGGGCCAGGGAGGATCGGGGCGTAAAATGGATCCAAGGGGTAAGCCACTCAGCTGCTCCTTTTTAAGCCTCATGAGCACTGGTGTTCTGCAGGTAGTTTTGTCTCTTAGAATATGAGGACTAGAAGGGTACCTAGAGGTCACACAGTCAACTGTCTCATTTTATAGATGAGAAAATTGAGGCCCAGAAGAGCTAAGTGGGTCTCATCAAAGGTCAGTGTCAAAGAGGGGTTTGAGTGCCAGGTCTAACCCAAGATGCCCTAGCTCTTGACAACTGGTAATTTGCCATTCCTCACCTCAAGATGCTGCCCTACATGCATCAGGTTCTTCCCTTAGAAGGAGGAAGGCCTCGGGGAAGGAGCAGTGCAATTGCCGCTGAGGCCCCATGAGTGTCAGAGGAAGAGCTTCTGAGGAGTCTTTATCTGAGACAGATCTTGTTCTTAGAAGGGAATGTGTCTGTGAATCCTCACACCACCAGGGGTGGGCAGAGGAAGCAGCACCAGGAAAGAAAGGGACCTGGATTCTTGATGTTTGAATCAGTTTTTGGTCTCAGCAAGGGGCTCGTCACTGACTTGGTGAAAGAGGAAGGACTTGTGTTTTTGATCAGATAGGGTTTCCTGTCAGGCTCAGAGAATAACTGCAGCCTTTGTTTTCATGTTTGGAAGATTTTCCGCAGAGGTAAAAACACATCTGCCACTTGGCTGTGAGACCTCGGAGTGAGTTCAAACCTTAAAGCCCAACAGCCCTATTTATTCACAGCAATGCACTTGAACCCCAGTTGAGGCTCCTGAAACTCAGTGCTGAATGTGTTTCCTGTTGCCTTTCCCACCTGACTGTGAACTCTTAAGACAGGACCGGAGTCTC
This sequence comes from Cheracebus regulus, assembly GCA_963574635.1. Classification (NCBI taxonomy): domain Eukaryota; kingdom Metazoa; phylum Chordata; class Mammalia; order Primates; family Pitheciidae; genus Cheracebus; species Cheracebus regulus. The sequence goes on from CAUYQU010064239.1 coordinate 8,468, forward strand.
AGTCACCACTCTGTGGGCTCATGGGGAGGACAGTGCCCAGCACAGAATCAGCGTGAATAATGCCTGTCAAGTGAACCAGGTACCAGGAGCTGCTGGATGGTGGGTGCCTCCTGTGGCCCAGGCAGTTTGTGTGCCCACTTCATTTATGTCATCTACACAGTAGCTTTTTGTAGATATTATAAAGTTGATGAAATGTGAGACTTAGAGATGTTAAGTGACTTGCTCAAGGCCACATACCTAGTAGCATCGGTAGTAGGTATAAAAATAGTAGCAGTAATGAGTAAGAATGGCTGCTAGCATGTGAGTAATGCTTACAATTTGCCAGGCATTGTTTGGAGATCCTTCATGTTTTAAGTTATTTAGTCCTCAAAATAACCCAGAATATGTTGTTATCTCAATTATACATGCCCAAGATCACTTAAAGAATGAGTAGGGATTTGAACTTACATTGTCTGACTCTTAAGTCCAGTGATTCCTTCTCTACCCCGACCCCCTAGCCCAGGTCACGCTGTTGCCCCCATTTTTGTAGTGAGGAAACACCTTCATGGAGGTACTGGGGCTTTCCCCATTCACATTGTTGACTCTGGTGCCATGTTTGCTGAAGTATCCATGCAAGTGTCCATACAAATAATAGTCTGTAAATGGCTTTGGTTCCATCCCCCTCTCATTTCCCATGTGGCTCTGCTGCCTGGCCTCTTGCTTATGGAAACCAGCCACAGGGCCCCTTCTTGATGCCTTTTCTCCCTCAAGGCAGCCTGAGTTGCCTCTAGATTGGATTTTCCCCAGGTAACAGGGTGGAGTCAGGAAAACGGTACGGAGGGAGCAGCCTCTGGAAAAAGGAGGGCCCAATATATGAGAACAAGGGGAGCCTCTCCCTGAGTCCTGTTTCTGGCACCCACATTTGTTCTCCCAGTTAGGGCCAGGTATGTTGTGGGAAAGGGTAGTGACTAGAGCCATCTCCGACTTCAGTGTGAGTCCTAAGATGACGAACTGCCTGGCTTTGGGCCAATTACTTAATATTGCCAAATCTGTTTTCTCATATATAAAATGGGGATAAGAATACTGTGTATTCCATAGGATTGTCATAAGGACAAAGGAGTTAATTTGTATGATGTGCATGGAACAGTAGCTGGCACAGAGAAAGCAGTCAGAATATGTGAGCTTAAAAAGTTAGGAAAAGAATGCCCTGCCCTGAGGGACAGCAAAGGTTAGAGACCATGTTGGAGTCATGTGGCCCTGTGCAGGGACCCAGCACTTAGCAGCCACTGCTTCCCAGTGGTGCGTGTGGTGGCCTCCATGGGTTGTGCCTGGCTGTTCTTACAGATGTTCTTTAAGGAACTTCCTTCTGTTAGAATCCAGGAACCAGGACTTGAATGGCTCCATTTTCTCCCCTCACTCGTTACTGTTTCCTGGTGCAAGAAAGAGGAAGTAAAGGAAAATGCATGTTTGTTGTCATTTTCCTCATAGTCCTGCTTCAGTTAATTAAAAAATTGATGAATACATACAAGTTTTCAGGGATTCCCAGAATACTTTCCCTGCTAGTCGGAATCTGGAAGGTCCCTTCTTGCCCTACTATCCTATTGTTGTTTGTAGTGGCTCCATGGCAGGACAGGTGATTTCTGTGGGTTATAGATTTCCTGGCCTGGCGGATTTTATAATGTGTTAGGTTTGCTGTTTGAATCAGTAGAATCTGGGGGATGGTCTACTTAAAACCTGCACGTTCAGGGAGCATTTGGTAAGCGCCTCCTCTGTGTCAGGCACTGCTGGGACCAGGAGCCTCAGATAGGGCCCTCGTTCTGGGTCACCTGCCCTGATCTTCTGGCTCCAAACCAGTGTTTGTTCACTTCCTCCTGTGGTTCCTGTCATGCCCTGGGCCGGGTGCTGCTGCTGCTTCCTTCCACGGTTCTCATCCTTTAGATAGACACCAATCATTCATTCACATATTTAACAAATAATAATTGAGTGCCAGCTCTGTACCAGGCTTTGGAGGCGGAACAGAAAATTAGACACAGTTGACTTCCTGCAGTTTCCATTCTTACATTTTAAATTTAAATTTTATTAGGAAAACTGCTTCTGACCTTTCTTACCAGAACAGATCTTGCCATGCCAACCTTGGAGCACCACACCCCTGTCCTTTAGAGGAGCTGAACAAATTGTAGCTATTTAATTGGGGGATTATTTGGGAGTTTTGGCTCTGTCATTACCCTGTGAGCTCGACCATGTGCTTATTCAATAAGCATTTGTTGAATGACTGAAGAAGCAAGTGCCCACACATGGGTCCTGGCCCTGGCTCAGTGACGTGGGCTCTCCAGAAGCTCGGATCTTGGGTGCTGTGCTGAGACTCCTCCAATCTCTTCCACAGAAATCTCCAACCTGCTGGTGGCTACTAAGAAAGCCCAGGAGTGGCAGCCCGTCTATCCCATGAGCCAGCTGAGTTTTGATCGGATCCTCAAGAAGGATCTGGTGCAGGTGAGTCATGGCTGCAGGGCGTGGGCTGGCTGTCGTCCTGCCTCCCTCAGTGGAGCAGCCTAGGGGTCTAAGGGAAGGAAGGCTGTGTTTGGGGAAATCTTAGTAGAAAAAGAACAGGGAGACTTTCCTTTGATGGCAAAAGCTATACAACTAGTACCTCTATTCTCCTTGCCCTTGCTGGTGCTCTTCAGAGACATGTTTTGAGGGAAGTGGCTTGGCCAGGCTTTGTGGGGTTCCCTAGAACTGCGGGGACCCTCTGTGGTGAGGGAGTGCTGAGGGGGTGGCAGGGAGGAGGTGGCTTTCCACAGGGGAGCAAGGCCTTACCCCGCGCTGCCCACAGCAGGCTGTGTGACGGAACACTTCTAGTGCCCAGTACTGCACCTTCTGATGATGCTTTCAGAAGGAGCAGAGCTGAGGCGGCAGAGACCATGGGGAGCAGACAGGGGGACACCCACAGTCTGGGGCTGAAGGAGAAGTGTCTTGAGAAACAGGTCCCAGCCTTTAGAGGCCTTTTTGCCCAGAATCTACAGGCTCTAGGGGGCCCAGCATCTCCCCAGGGGCTGGGGGCTGTGGCTGGTGGTGTGAGGCCAGGGAAAGCCCACTTTCTATTCTGCTGCCTGTCCCCAACCCCATTGTGTACAGCCACTTGTTGAGGGGGTGTCAGGGAGATGGTGCGGCAGGCATCTGGCAGGCTTGGAGAGAAGCACGGTGCCACTCACCGCCTCGGGAGATGGCGGGGCCTTGGAGATGTTGGAGGGTAGTGTAGAGGCTGTCTGCTATGAAGGAACACAGGGAGGGTAGCCCGAGGGGGTTTGTTACTTTATCTTTTTCAGTGAGTCCCTGAGATTGTTGGGTAGGGCTTGAGGGAGTGGAAATCCAGGGCTAAACTGCCTCACTTCTGTCATGGTATATTTCTTCACCAAAGGCCCGTCCTTGCTGTTCTCTGTCCCTCCCGTGGTGTCAGAGCTGTGCCCTCAGATTACAGTCAACAGAGCCACAGTTTCATAGCTTCTTTTCTGTGTAGAAGTTGACACAGTTCTTGGGGCCTGCCTGTTTTCCCTCCCTTTGAGCCTCTGAGCAGGTAACCACCATCCTCCCTGCCTTCCACTTAGCCAACAGCGATCAAGCATTACACATGCCAGGCACGACTGCTGCCTCGGCAGGCTCCTGTCTGTCCTGAGGAGGTAATCACATTAGCAAGAGACAAGTTCCAAGGTAGAGGAATACAGCAGGATGTGGTCCTAATCTTGAGAGGACAGAAAGGGTTTCCTGGGGAAAATGGCATCAAAGCAGAGTCCTACACCAGGCACAGTGGTTCACACCTGTAATCCCAGCACTTTGAGAGGCCGAGGCAGGAGGATCACTTGAGCCTAGGGGTTCAAGACCAGCCTGGGCAACACAACGAGATCCCATCTCTACTCAAAATAAAAATGAAAAAAATTAGCTCTGTGTAGTGGTGTGCAGCTGTAGTCCCAGCTACCCAGGAGGCTGAGTTGGAAGGATTGCATGAGGCCAGGAGTTTGAGGTTGCGGTGAGCTCTGATTATGCTACTGCATTCCAGCCTGGGTGATAGAGCGAGCCCCTGTGTGTTGAGGGAGGGAAGCAAGGTCTCATCCTGGAGAATGAGCTGCAAGTAGCTAGGCAAAATGGAGGAAACAGCATCGGAGGAGGTCGAAGGGGGCCATATGGGCCTTTGTGGTCCTTGCAGAATCCTGACAGTGTAGTGTCGTGACTTGGCCACTGGAAGAGCAATTATTCTGAAAGCATATGGCTTTTATGGGATGTTCTGGGAATACAGCTTCCCATAACCTTGATGGATCACTTCATGACAGATACAACTTTAATGAATAACCAAAGACCTTGCCAGGATACAGCGGACAGGGCGGATGCATTGCCATTCGGCTCTGACAGATGACAAATGGTGGCATTTGTGCAAATTAATATACCTGATTAACAATTGTGCATGTTCCTATGGGGGAGAAGACCGATTCCCTAGGTATCAGCCACAGTCCATTTTCTGCATTACCAGGGGGTCCTCAAATAATTTAATTGACCTTCAGTTTACAAGTTTTGTGGGACTGATGTTAACAACTAGACAGTGCCTAAGTTTGGTGAATCACATTTCGATTTCCAAATATTAAGAATTTTAAAATCAGTTATTGAAAACTGGAAGGGTCCTCAGAAATAGATCATGGTATGGCCAGTGCTTTGCACAGATCATCTCATTCCGTCCTCCTGCCACTTATCCAGGGGTATTGTTCCCTTTCACATGTCAGGAAATTGAGGACATATCCCCCAAGTCTCTGCCTTCATCTTCACCTTGTCTTCTCCTCTGTGAGGTTACCAGGCCAAATGCAGGTGTACTTTGCATCACTAACTTGAAATTATAGCAGGCATGCACACACACAAGCACACACACACTGGATAGATGGATGGGAAACAGATGGTTCCAGTGTGAGAAATGGTGCCTACCTGTGCTAGAGGGCTTCAGACAACACGTGCCCACCAGATGAGTTTCCACCCACTGCGTGCCTGAGTCTGTACCAGGAGCCTCCGTACCTATTTCCTGGTTTGATTCTTATCAGGGTCCTATGAGGTCAGTACCATTTTTACCTCCGTTTGGAGAAAGTGGGCAGAAATTATTAACATAGCAAAGGAAGGCCCCCATGTCACATGGCCAGCGGGTAGTAGAGCCAGGATTTACAAGACTCTTCACGGGGTAGCACAGCCTGTGAGTGGAGGAACTCTCTGGGGACTCCTCTCTCAGTCTTCTCTGGAGGCCTGGGGTGGGTACCATGTGACTGGCTGTTGATGGCCCTGTTTGCAGTGTCATGACAGGTTAGGACTTTGTTTTCGCCAAAGGCTGTTCCTGGAGATAGAAAGCAAGGAGCTGTTTAGGGAGTAGGAGGATTGTCTCCTGGGACCCAGGAAATGTCACCACTGTGTTTGGCCAAATAGCTTGTTGTTTCCTCTGGAGGCCTGACAAGGACAAGCGCTGGGGACCATGAGCTGGGGCAGGGAGCCCTCTTGCCTTTGCCCCATCCCATTGATAGTCCATGTTCCCATTGAGGACCCATTCCCAGGCTCTGCATCACTGCAGGGCACAGTGAGGTCACCCAGCCTTCTGCTTCCTTCCTCAGGGCGAGCATCTTGGGAGAGGCACAAGAACACACATCTATTCTGGGACCCTGATGGATTACAAGGATGATGAAGGAACTTCTGAAGAGAAGAAGATAAAAGTGATCCTCAAAGTTTTAGACCCCAGCCACAGGGATATTTCCCTGGCAAGTGTCTTCCTCTGAACTCCTCCCCTCCCCTCCCCCATTTCTGGAGCCAGTGGAACACGATGGGTTGGGAAGAACCCTTACGCTTCTTTTGGCCCAGTGGTTTTCAGACTTGCCTTTTACTCAGAATTTTCTCCACATATGATCTTAGAGGACTCTGCGTATAGAGTAAGGGAAGTGGGTTGAGCAGCTCCTTACACTCGGCCTGTGCCCTCCCTTCCACCCCCATCCCCAGCCTTTCCTAAGTATAGGTCCAGGTGGCCGTGTTGTGGAGCCCTAGGACTCTGGCCAAATGGTCTCAGAGTTCCTGATACAGTCCATGATCCTCACTGTAGTCTGGAAAATTAAAGCCCAGAGGAGCAAAAGGACTCACCCAAGATTCCACAGACTATTAGAGTGACAAAGTCAAATCTTCAGCAGATATTGGCTGCCTTTGTTTCCCTTTTGTTCCAGCATAGTGCTAAACATTGATATTTCCCAGAGCTGAAAGGAAGGGAGAGAGGTGGGCATGAGTATCCAGTGGGAAAATTCTTAGCCAGCTTCTCCCACCAGCCCTGCTCTACATTCTGTTAGGTTTTCTAAAAAATCTCACATCCCTGCCAGGTTGGCCCAGAGAACAAGGCTTGGCAGTGCTTCTGGACAGCCAAGGCCAGGGGATTGATGTTCAGGGCCTGAGGTGGCGACAGTGGTGAGCTTTCCTCAGTCCACTGGCTATCCCCTCAACAGAGGCCTCTGGGGAGCAGCCCCCTGGAGGCTGGCCTGAGACATTCCTTTGTCCCCTCTCCCACAGGCCTTCTTCGAGGCAGCCAGCATGATGAGACAGGTCTCTCACAAACACATCGTGTACCTCTACGGCGTCTGTGTCCGAGACGTGGAGAGTAAGTGTGTTGTCTTTTGAAGGGAAGGGTGGCCTGGCTGGGGAGCCTGGTGCTGTGCAGACATTGTGGGTGCTTCCCACCCTCATGTTACTGAGGCTTCTTGCCTTTCTTTTTGCAGTTAAGGAGACTGAGGGACTGAGCAGGTGATTTGCTTAAGTTAGTAGTGGAGATGGAACTAAAACCGATTGCTTTTCATTCATTTCTGTAATGTTACCTTGCCTACGCTGGCAAGAATCCTACACTGTGCTAGACTCGGGAGGCTGAAGTGACTGAGATGAGGTGTGAGGTGAACACACCCCCTGAGCAGCAAGATGCTGGCCCCTTGAGTGGACTGGCCATCATTTTAACTGCAAGCAGACTTGGCTCTCTTGGTTGCCAAGCCACTGAGCTGGTGGGCCCTTGGGCTGCTGTGGCACACTGAGATGTATGGGTGACCTTGGCTTCTGAGTTCCTGACATATAAGTTTGGAAGAAGAGCAATTTTTTTTAACCCCAAGTAACTTATTCCCTGTAAGATCTGATAATGTGGCTGTTCCGTGTACTTACACGGGAGTCCCGTTGAGAGGGAAGTTTTGCCATGTGAGCGACCTGACCTCTGCATCGCAGTGCATGGTAAGAACAGCAGCAGTGGCAGCAGCTGTTCCCAGAGACCTTGTTCTCTGTGTTGAGCCCTCCACCAAGGTTTTCCATGCCTCGTCACATTTAGCCGTCATTATTACAGATGAGGGAACTGAGGCTCAGAGAAGTGTCACTTGCTCAGCGCCACCCGTTTAGAAGAGCTTGGGGTTGAAGTTGGCCTTTCCAGCTCTGAAGTCCCCGCACCTCCCAAGGATATCTGTAGTCTGAGGCCGAGTACTGTCCACTGAGGAGGGCTGTTGTAAAGGGAGGACGGAGAGGATGGTCCCACACAGACCGGGTTCCAGACATGGCTCTTTTTGTGCCTATAGATATCATGGTGGAAGAGTTTGTGGAAGGGGGCCCTCTGGATCTCTTCATGCACCGGAAAAGTGATGTCCTTACCACACCGTGGAAATTCAAAGTGGCCAAACAGCTGGCCAGTGCCCTGAGTTACTTGGTAAGAATGTTCTAATGTCTGTATTGGTCCCGCCAGAAACCAAAGTGTCCTGGGAGGGGTGCTAGCCAAGCAGCTGGAGGGGCCTGTCCTTGGGTTCCATGGGGCCAGGCCTCTGTGGTTGAACACAGGTGTGCCTGGTGCTTAGTGAGGATGGTCATTTGGGGCGTTCCCTGTGTTCATGTGAGTTCTGTTGAGAGGGAAATGTTAGCATGTCAGAGGACCAACCTGCATACTGCAATGTATGTATGGAAAGGCGGAAAGCGGTACAGTGCTTGCTGAGTGAATGAGTGAACTGCCAGCATCTGTAGTAGCTGACATGTGTTGAGTGCTCACCATGGGTCAGCTGTTTAGGTGTTTCACAGATTCATGTCATACTCAGGAAGACCGGCGAGATGTGCCCCACTATTAGCTTCATTCATTGATGAGGGAGCTGGAGCCGAGGGGCACCTGTGATGTGCTTAAGTCACACAGATGATCGGCAGCAGGGCCAGGCTGTCCGGGTGTGGCTGTAGCTGGGGGTAGGAAGAGATGACCTGAGGTACCAGGGTTGGAAATGGAGTGCAGGAAGGAGCAGCTTGGCTAAATTTGCCCTTTTTACTCTGCAGGAGGATAAAGACCTGGTTCATGGAAATGTGTGCACTAAAAACCTCCTTTTGGCCCGTGAGGGCATCGACAGCGAGTTTGGCCCATTCATCAAGCTCAGTGACCCTGGCATCCCCATCACGGTGCTGTCTAGACAAGGTGTGTCTCCCCTCTCCTCCCCCTGGCTCCACCCCATCAGGGGCAAGCCAGCAGAGAGAGGGGCTGGGCTGGGGGTTGGTCTCTTTTTAGAGAGTACAGTCAGCAAACAGGTGTGTGGTTCTCCTGGTGTGTGGTCCTCCTACTCTGTGCCTGGAGGTCCCTGGGGAGGGTGTGCTATGGAGCTGACGGGAGGGGTGGTCACTGTATAGAAGCAGCAGCTGAAACAGACCGTTCACCCAAGGCCTGTCTGGTCCTGGCAATGAAGGAGCTATGTTCAAGGTGCTGGGGTAGCACAGAGGGGACCATGGGGCTTGGGGGGTGATCAGAGAGGTGTCAGGCAGGGAGGTAGGCCACCTGGGTCTTCCCGTGTTCCTTTGGAAATCCACTATAGTTAGTGAGCAGTTACGGTGACACTCGATCCCCTTTGTTGGAGTGACTGCTGTGGTCTCAAATGCTGTTTGAGTTGGGTATGGTGGGTTGTAGGCTCCAGAGGAAAGGACAGACCTGGGAGCTGAGACATTGACACCAGCGCCAGAAAGGCCAAGCCTGCCTCTTAGCCTTGTAGGCTTGCACTGTGCCCAGGACCACCACTGTCTTCAGCACTGAGTTCTGACCAATTCAGCATTTTGAGTTTTGAGCATAATGTAATCAAAGAAGTTGGAACTGAACCAGGATGAAAAATAAGCCCTTCAGATGAGATCCTAATCATGTACTCCTTGGAAGGGGAATGGGAAGCTTCCTTCAGTGCCTGTTTGATGTTGATCATCACTTCATCACCCAAAGTCGTGAGGCTGATACACCCTGAATCTGTCACGGGTGCTATTCTCAGCGATGGTCTGAGAGACTGACAGATGTCTCTGGAACAGGCAGAGAAGCATGGGGACTCCAAGGGAGATGTTAGTAAAATGCTATTGGGGTTTGGAGGAGAGAGACATCATCTAGCTTGAGGGGGGGCAGAGTGATTGAGGGAGGCAGTGGGATTTCATCTGGGCCTGGAGGTCAGTGGCTACAGCAGGTGACTGCAGGCACACCCTCCTAGGATGCCACCTGCATGTGCCTCTGCCAGGAAGGACAGGCATGAGGAGGCTGGGAAGCTCAGGCGGGCCCAGTCTTGAAGGTTCGCCCCAGGATCCTCCCTCTGTGGAGGCCACCTGGCTTGCTGAGGGCTGTTCCCAGTGGACATGGCTGGGGCTCTGCTGAGGTGGCTGGCTCTGGCCTTGCTGAGAAGCTGGAAAAGCAGTTGCAGAGCCAGCCAGGAGAAAGGGATCTGCAAGAGCTGTCTTTTCTTCCCTTGTTCTTCCTCAAATGAAAGAAAACCAACATAAAACCAAGACTGCATTGCAGCATGATGGTGCAGGGTAGGTGTGGGTGGCTGGGCCTGCCTCTGCGTGTGTTGGCCTGTTCCCCTCCCCTGACTTCTCTTAAGCCCTTGTCTACCTGCCCTGGGTGATGGCCTCCACCCTGGGATGTTTTGCTGATCCTGAGGCCAGGGCTTCAGAAGCCTGGCTCCACACGACCCTCCTGGGGAGCTTGGAGGCAGGGGCCCCTCTCTGGCCCTGGCCCAGACTAATGTATCAGAAGCGCTGGGCAAGGCTTGGAGGGCTGTGTACCTGCAGAGCTCCCTCATGGGGCTCATGTGGCCATGGGCCAGGTTCTGGCACAGTGTTTGAAGTAGTTCCTTCATTGGCTCACTGTTCTTGCTGCAGTTACCGTAATTGAATCCCCAGGAGATCCCAGAAACTGTCCTGTCAGTGTGTCTGTTGTCTTCCAGAGTGCATTGAACGAATCCCATGGATTGCTCCCGAGTGTGTGGAGGACTCCAAGAATCTGAGTGTGGCTGCTGACAAGTGGAGCTTTGGAACCACACTCTGGGAAATCTGCTACAATGGCGAGATCCCCTTGAAAGACAAGACACTGATTGAGGTGAGCAGGTTGTTTCCCAGACAGGAGGCAAGTGAGGGCTCTCAGGCACCTGTGGGCTTCCCAGGAGTTGTTGGAAGCCTGGCATGGGTTTGAATCTCTTCACAGGCTTACTGGCTGTGTGACCTCACAAATATAACAACTTCCGTGAGCCTGTTTCATCATCTGTATAATGGGGATAAACAATAACTACTTTGTAGGTCTGTTGTGAAAATTAAATGATGCATATAGGGTGACAGGCACACAATACAAGCTCAATAGATGTTATAGTATTATTTATCTGAGATTTTAAGTGGCTGTTAGCAAAATTAACACAAATATGTATTGAGATCCTATCTTGTCAGGCCTCAGGTAGGGAAAAGCTGGGGTTTCACAATAAAACAGACACAGGCCTTGCCTTTCCTTGAGGGCCTTAGGGTATGGTAGGGAGTTAGGCTAAAATAACAGTGGTAAGAATTCCAGAAAGAATACCTGAAAGTGTCACCCCAAGAGCCCTGCAAATTAGGTAGGGCAGTGTCATTACCCTCATTTGACAGATAAGGTAAGTGAGACTGAGGTAGCTCCCACTCACCTAGGTTCCTCATCTAGAATGCAGAACAGGTGAGCTGTGGACCTCTCCTCCAAATCTACATGTGGAAAAAGTGAAGACTCTAACTCCAAAGGGATAAAGTAGTAAAAATCACAATGAAAGACCACTCTCCCTTCATCTTAGTCACTGTCACTGGAATGTGCTCCGCGTGTTTAGAGGAGCAGGCATCACTTCCAGCTGTGAGAGCCTGGTTTCAGTGCTGTGCAGGGAGCTGGGGTAGTTTGGTGTGCCTGGCCTTGAGTGTCTGGAGTGGGGAAAGGGAAAGGAATAACAGTGATCAGATGGGAAAGGCCATTTGGGTTCAGGTTTTTAAACGCCCTGATTCCAGGCTGCAGAGCCTGCAGTTTACTGAGGGTGGCATGGGACAAGGAAGGATTTGGGTGCAGGAGGGAGAGGCTTGGAGGTGGGCCTTGGGATGTTCTTCTGGGTGCAGTAGCTGGGATGGACAGACTACGGAGAGACCCAGAGGGAGACAGGGCCCTGAGGCACATCCAGAAACGGCAGCCGGAGTCCAGAGTGCAGGGTGGGAGATACCAAAGAGGTAGAACCTTTACAACTTGCCAGTTAAAGATGGTGCAGGACTTGGGAAAAGATCTCAAACCCACAGGGAAACCATCAGATCTACAGATCTACTATTTGGAATTTTCAGCATAGGCTTTTGGGAAACTCATTTTTATTTTTAACTTCCTTGGAAATGAAACAGCATACTATTTGTCATCAGTCAGTATTTATTGAGCACGTGCTGCATTCCTGGCTCTGAACAGCATACAGGGTGGTGTAAGGAAGGACCTGTGTCTTTAATAAAATAGGGGATAGGGGTCTCTTTCCACCTAAGTCCCTTTGGGTTAGATGGCCTTTCTGCAGGCTGCACTGATGCAGGGACAAGGGCAGCTCTCAGCTTCTTAATTCCAGTCTCCCTCCTCCCCGTCCTTGGGGGCCTGCCCACCCCACCCCACCCCAGGGCCCATGGGAACCAGAGAGGAACTTAGTACCCTTGGAGTCCAGCTACGGAGTAGAAACTGGAATGCAGTGGTTTCATCTTCCAAAAGTAGCATAAATTCTTTGTTTCTAAATTTTAAAGTGATAAACAGTTGAAGAAAACTTAAAAATGAAACTATTAAAGAAAACAGCAGTCACTGCATTCTTGTCATCCCTGACCATTGTTAACACTTTGGCATGTTGTCTTCCAGCCTGTTTATATCTTTCTTTTTTAAACAAAATTGGGACCATGCTAGATAGAGTTATAATTCTGAGTTTTTAAATTTAATATTGCCAGTGCTTTCTCCTGTGAGATTAAATCATAATTTTTACAAATTTAATGTAAGAGTTAATTGTTTTAATTTATTTGACTGATGTTATATTTGGCATTTGAGTTTTCAAATTTCCAGTGTTCTAATTCTGCAGGGAACATTCTTGTACATAAATATTTTGTTCATACCTAATTTATTTCTGAGTCATTCAGTCATTGAAATTAATACATCAGAGGGTTTGAAGAATCTGAAGATTTTCGTATGTGTTGCCCAGTTGTATTCCAGAAAGGTTGCATGCCTTTACGGGAATGAAGCTTTTTGGGATTGGGCTACACTGCTCAGTCTCCTTGAATTCGGATGATTTAGTATTAGGACTGTGATCTCCCCATGCAAGAATAAGGCAACAGAAACACACGTTTATGAAACCTGCCTGTAAATGGAGATGTTGAGAATCGAATGAGGAACTGGCAGTTCCTTCTTACCTGGGGCTGAGAAGTTTGTAAGTGGTTCCTTTGGTTTCTTTCACGTGCCCCTCTCATTTACAGAAAGAGAGATTCTATGAAAGCCGGTGCAGGCCGGTGACACCATCGTGTAAGGAGCTGGCTGACCTCATGACCCGCTGCATGAACTACGACCCCAATCAGAGGCCCTTCTTTCGAGCCATCATGAGAGACATTAATAAGCTTGAAGAGCAGAGTAAGACCTGCCATGTGTTGCTTTAACCCGGCTCAGGGAGAAACAAGAGCCTGGGTGGCAATCCCTGGCAATCGCCTACCTTTCACTCTATTTTCTTTTCTCTTTGGTTAGATCCAGATATCGTTTCAGAAAAAAAACCAGCAACCGAAGTGGACCCCACGCATTTTGAAAAGCGCTTCCTAAAGAGGATCCGTGACTTGGGAGAGGTAAGTTACACCCATGCTTCTTGCTGCTGACAGCAGAGCCCTCCGCCCTCCGCAGTGCCTCTCTCTGCACACACGGCTGCTCTCTATTCTTTCTCATTTTGGGGCCAGGTCCATGAGAGAAAGCTCCTTACTGCATTTGGGGGCCACTTTCATCGCAAGGGATTGTGTTTTTCTGCAAGTGACACACGGGCAGTGATGGAATGCATATCTTTGCCGACAACGTGTGACTGCGTATGCACACAGGACTCTGGGAAGCTCCCTTGAGAGACTTGATTTTTCTCTACAGGACAGAAGAGAATGGAAAGAAAGAGAGGTGGGGGAATAGGTATAGATATGGTGGAATAGGAAAATCCCTGCCTCTGACTTTCCTGGGCATATATATCCTGTAAGCCCTCTCCTTTTTCTTTCCTCCCCCAAGAGACAGGGTGTGTCCCAAGCTGTCGCTGTGTGTCCCAGGCTGGAGTGCAGTGGTGTGATCATAGCTCACTGCAGCCTCAACTTCCCAAGCTCAAGCGGTCTTCCTGCCTCAGCCTCCTGAGGAGCTGGGACTACAGGCGCACTCCCCCATGCTGGCTAATATTTTTTATTGTAGAAATTGGGTCTCACTATGTTGCCCATGCTGCTTTCAAACTCCTGGCCTCAAGCAAGGAGGCCTCTCAAAGTGCTGGAATTACAGGCATAAGCCACCACACCCAGGCCTGTAAGGCTCTTTAAATGAGGGATAAGTTTAATGCACAGAATCCCAAAATAAAATAGCAGCTTTTCTTTGGACCTTAAATGGGAGTTTCCAAACAGTTAGTTGTGACTAGAGAAGCTACTGAGATTTATGTCTTTATACAGATTTTCTGTAGTCTGGTTAACGAAACAGACTGTGTATCTCTCCAGGATCTGCTGTGTGCCAGCCTCTGTGCCAGGCATTGTCACAAGCATGGCATCTTTAGTACCTCACAATGTCCCCGAGAAGGCCAGTTTCTGTATACAGTGAGTGCATCAGGAGCCAGCTCAGATTTGGGGACTTGGCCACCACTGTCGCTGTCAGGTGGCTTGACTAGGACCTGATCTCATGTCTTCTGAAGACTCCTTCATGCACTTGCTCTTTTCAGCCACACTGTGGGGCCTTTCCTGTAACGTGAGCCCAGGGCTTTCAGAGAATAGCACAGTTGTCCTGCAGGCCCAAAAATAACCTTCATTTCCTGTGGGTTACATGTGCATGGAAACTGGGATTGATGAGTTGGTTCATTGTCACCTGCTGCTTTCCTTGTCTCAGCTCAGTAACTGAGGGGACAGTTTGTGAGGCCGAGAGAGCAAGGGGGCTGTAATGAGCAGGTACAGTCCAGGTGAGAGGCTTCTGCCTGCAAGGTCAGACAGCGAGAACCCCTGGCCCTCAGCGGAATGGCTGTGAGGAGCAAGACTTCTCTGAGTGTGTTCCGTGGCCTAGGCTGGGGCTTCTCGGATAACAGCACATGCATCTTTCCCTCCAGGGCCACTTTGGGAAGGTTGAGCTCTGCAGGTATGACCCTGAAGGGGACAATACAGGGGAGCAGGTGGCTGTCAAATCTCTGAAGCCTGAGAGTGGAGGTAACCACATAGCTGATCTGAAAAAGGAAATCGAAATCTTAAGGAACCTCTATCATGAGAACATCGTGAAGTACAAAGGAATCTGCACGGAAGACGGTATGTTGTGCAAGGTGGGGTCTGGTTTAAGAAGTTAGTGACTGTTAAAGGCCAGTACAGAACAGGCAGCCCATGGCCTTCTCTGGGCCATCTGACATGCCAGCTGGTGGTTCCCATACACTCTCAAGGCTTCCAAGTCAAATGTACTGTCAAATCCCTCAGTAGCTGCAGGCCTCTTGAGGAGGCCACCCAGTCCCCCTCCCAGCCAGGGGCTGTTTCCAGCACTGTCTCTCCACGTTGCTTACACTTAGGCCTTATGAAACTGATACCCACCCCTGCCTCTACCTGCTTCCCTGTTCTGATCCAGTACTAGCCAGTGTATTTCATTTTCTAGTTGTCTAAATGAAGGTGGCAAGTAATATTTACTAATAATTATATCTTATTTGCAAGCCAGCATCTACGCATGGTAGTGAAATTGGCAGTAAACTGATGGTAATTTTTGAAAATGATCATTTGCCTGTGGTTTACAGAGCACTGTTACCTCATGAGTGCTTATGCCTGTGAGGTAGGTACACTAGTGTAGTCTCCATTCACTGCTGAGGATGCTGAGGCGTAAGAGGTCAGGTAACTTGCCTGTGATGAAGGGGTGAAGCTAATATCACGTCAGGGCCTCTGTCTCAGATCCTGTGTCCTTTCCTCTCCCACGGTTCCCTCATTTGGCAGCCTCAGACTGATGGGTGTGTTTTTTTCTAAACAGGTGGAAATGGCATTAAGCTCATCATGGAATTTCTGCCTTCAGGAAGCCTTAAGGAATATCTTCCAAAGAATAAGAATAAAATTAACCTCAAACAGCAGCTAAAATATGCTGTTCAGATTTGTAAGGTAAAAAAAATAAATACAGCATGTTACAGGTTAAGACATCAAGCACTCTGTCCTGGGTAATTGGTTTGTAATTTGACTCCAAGTGGGAAAGTTTATAATAATTATACTAAGTTTGTTTTTCTCTGCATTATTGGGATGAAAAGTTAGCCTCTACTACGAAATGGATTTAAGTATGGTTGTTGTAATGTGTATTGTTTGAATCAGTTTGGTCTTAATATTCTTGCATGAAAGTCAGAACCAAAAAAATAGGGATATATGAATGAAATGACATTTCAGTTTTTTCTGATGAAGTGATAGTACAATCAAAAGTGACTTTAGCAATGTGTTTGACCTTTACTTCTCTCCCCCAGGGGATGGACTATTTGGGTTCTCGGCAATATGTTCACCGGGACTTAGCAGCAAGAAATGTCCTTGTTGAGAGTGAACACCAAGTGAAAATTGGAGACTTTGGTTTAACCAAAGCAATTGAAACCGATAAGGAGTATTACACAGTCAAGGACGACCGGGACAGCCCTGTGTTTTGGTAACTGAGTCAAACCGCTAGGTTTTATCAGTGCTTCCTAGAGCTTACACTGTTTTGATAGGCCGTTTCTGACTATATTAATGTGTCTCATTCCTCTGGCCTGACTCAAGGTTAGAGAAGGTTTAGAACATTTGGAATTGATTGATATTTACCTTTAAGAAACACATCTTTCAGGCTGTTTCATTGAAGGCAGCCTATATAAATGCCTGAGCTTCCTATCACGCTGTCTTCCAAAGAATGAGAGAAGTCTAACCACCAGCTCGGCATTCCCAGCTTCCCAGGAGAGGGCATTCATCTGACGTAGTTCTTTAAACTGTGGGCAGGTGGAGTGGATCTGGTTCCTTTCTTAAATACATCCCTGCAGGACAGAGTGGGCATTGCAGATTCAGGGGACTCCTGGACAGAGCAGAGCAAAACCTGTGGGAGACGTGTTTATCTCTCATGAATCACCAGAGTCCCCCAGGTTAGAGGGCCACACACTGGCTACAACCATGTCGCAGCAGGGAACAGCCCAGGGGAGAGGCTGCTTATGTCTTTACTCCACCCTGCCACATAACCAATTCACATTTCCTGAGGTACATACGACATGGACACAAACATAAACCTCTCCCACTTCTGGAGCCTAAACTTGTTCATTCATTTTAAGAAAATGGGGTCCTGCTTTGTGCCCGGTACTGGAGATACAGTGAACAAGTAGGCTGAGTTTAGAGTTTAACAGGTTAGGCAGCCAGTGGCATGGAGCAGTAAACATACAGAAGGGTTCGGGTTTGGTTTTTTTGGAAGGTCATATTTAGATGGAACCTGAAAAATTCATGCGGGTTTAGACAGATGGTGCAGGACAGCATGTGTGACTAACAGGAACGAGACAAGAGCAGATTTCCCAGAAACTGACACTCAGCGAGGCTGGATCATGGAATACGAGGTTCCCAGGAGGAAGCTAAGTCATGGAGCTGGGACTTCATCTCAGGAGCAATGGGACGCTGCTGGGGGGCTTAAGGATGGAGATTTCGTTGTTTTTATTATGCTTTAAGTTCTGGGGTACATGTGCAGAACTCGCAGGGTTGTTGCATAGGTACACACATGCCATGGTGGTTTGCTGCCTCCATCCCCCCTCACCAACATCAGGCATTTCTCCCAATGTTATCCCTCCCCAGTCTCCCCACCCCCTGCTATCCCTCCCCTAAAAAGATGGAAACAAGATTGGAGCCAGGGAATCTGATTTGGCTGCTTCAACAGACCAGGCTAGAGACAGTGACAGCATGAACTAGGACAGTGACTGGGATAGTGAGAGTAGGACTTGAGAGAAGTGAGTAGGTTCAAGGAGCATTTAAGGAGATTGGGTGTAGTGGAGTGCCTTCATTTTTTGGCTTGGGCAAGTGGGTTTCATTCAGCAAAATAGGTAATGTTAGAAGAGGAATGGGCAGTGACGCCACATTAGGCAGTGAGGCCACTGCTGTCTCATTTTGAGCCTGCCGGCAAATCAGAGCTGGGGCTTATCACATGGGCACCTCCTCCTGTACCCTGAGAACGTGTGTTCAGTGAAATGAAGAGCACAGACTTGTGTTATTTTAGGGCAGATGTGTGCTACCAAGAGCCTGTAAAGGATACTGTTCTATAGGTCGGATGTGTACTATAGCAGCGTATCCATGATACATGTAAAACATGTAATACAAATTCAGATGCTCTATTCTAAGAAAAACCAAAGAGGTGATTTTTCAATTACCCTATAATGTCAGTAGGAATGTGCCTCCCAGGAAATGAAGTTTCGTGTTCTGCTTCCTTTCAAGGTATGCTCCAGAATGTTTAATGCAATCTAAATTTTATATTGCCTCTGACGTCTGGTCTTTTGGAGTCACTCTGCATGAGCTTCTGACTTACTGTGATTCAGATTCTAGTCCCATGGCCGTAAGTCCTACTTTTCTCTTCATTTGAATCCAGTACCCATTTAAAATGTGTCCATCCCTCTGCTTGGTAACTTTTGTTTTTAAATGGAATCCAATCACTGTATTATAATGGAAAGTGTCACTTTCCCACTTAACTTGGGTTGCTACTTGACAGTTATTTGTGGATAACACTCAAGTGTTGCTTTCACAACGAGCCCAGAGTTTTATAGGATAACCCTTGACTCTCAAGGATTTTATCTGTGTGGAGGTGAAGTACAGTTTTATGGGAGAATGAACAAGTTAAGTGGGGTAGCATTGGGTAGGCACCAGCCTTGTCTGTGCCCCTTCATTCCTAAATCAGATCATTTTCCTGGAAACAGACTCCTTGACCAGCACAAGGAGTGGTTGGTAGAGTCTAAGACATTGGTTAGAGACAGATCATTGAGCACTAATAAGGATTTTGGATTTTTATTATTTAAAGTTACTAAGGAGAAAAACCTTTTTATTGCTACTTGTTTCCAGTTGATTATAGAAATTTCACCTTAATCTATTTGGCATTTATGTAAATACATACAAAGTTAAACATTTGGTTTGGTTTTATTTTATATAGTTGTTCCTGAAAATGATAGGCCCAACCCATGGCCAGATGACAGTCACAAGACTTGTGAATACATTAAAAGAAGGAAAACGCTTGCCGTGTCCACCTAACTGTCCAGATGAGGTACCTATGGGCCATGTCACAGTAATAACACTCCATTTCTATTACGTTTTCACAGCTTGAGTTATCCAGCAATGGGTAGAGGGGACAGTGAGGAAATGATGCAGTGAAGTCCTATGAAATAGTTTTTTGAAGCTGGATGTCACATATTAGCCACTAGTTAGGTTCAGAGCAAGGATTTCCTCCAAAAGCCAGCCCCTCTGTATCCACTTGCTTACTCCAAAGGGGTAGATTTTGGTGTAGCCGTAGTGTGACAGATACATATAATTACATTTTTTGTGTGTGTAAGTTTATCCCACTTATTAGTAGCATTTATAATATGTATTCAGTTTTCTAAGTGAATTGAACCTTTAATACTAAACTCTAGAGACTGTGTGTAAGTAAGCCACACTGAACAGTGTGAGTCAGAGTGAGGCAGCCAGTCTGGAAAGTTCAAGTCTGAACTCAGCTTCACCCTCTAACTGGTTTATAGGAGTAACCTGGATTTTATCGAAGTTAGTCAACACTTGAGCTTCTCAAATGTTAAAATACTATTTATGAACTAGAGTTGTATCCCATTTTCTGTGTTTTAAACTATCCAAATACTCTTGTTTTTCTAGACTTTTAGGAAAAGTCACATTTCCAAAATTATTTTCTTTTAGATTTGGGAACTTTAAAAAATATATAGAAACAAACATTTTTACTGTTACTTCTTTCTTTTTACAGGTTTATCATCTTATGAAGAAATGCTGGGAATTCCAACCATCCAATCGGACAAGCTTTCAGAGCCTTATTGAAGGATTTGAGGCACTTTTAAAATAAGAAGCATGAATAACATTTAAATTCCACAGATTGTCAAGTCCTCCTCCCCCAACAAATACCCAAGCCATTTTTTAAAACTTTGTAATGAAGGAGGAGGTTTGTGTTCTGTCCAAAAAGTCACTTAACTCATACTTGAGTACATATACACATATAAGGCACACTGTGGTGCTTACTGTGTGTAAGGACTTCCTGTTTAAATTTGGTACCAGTAACTTAGTGACACATAATGACAACCAAAATATTTGAAAGCACTTAAGCACTCCTCCTTGTGGAAAGAATATACCACCATTTCATCTGGCTAGTTCACCATCACAACTGTAAACCAAAAATGGGATTTTTGAAAACAAGAGGCGATGACCAAAATAATGTCCCAAGATGATTGTTTTTCCCTGCTGCCAGCTGATGTGAAATGTTTTTCTGGCACATTAATTATAAATAAAGATTGATGGACTTAGCCTTCAAATTTCAATATCTATACAGTTCTAGACATGCATTCTTAAAATATTAGATACCAGGTAGTATATATTGTTTCTGTACAAAATGATTGTATTCTCTCACCAGTAGGACTTAAACTTTTGAGTTGTTTCTCCAGTGGCTTAGCTCCTGTTCCCTTGGGTGACAACTAGTACCCATTTTTGAGAGAACTTGTTCTACACAGGGGGACAGCTGTGGAATAGATAATTTGCTGCATGTTAATTTGAGAAATAAGCCTGTGCCAATGCTTTCCTAAGCAGTATACCTTTAATCAGAACTCATTCCCAGAGTCTGGATGCTATTATACATGCTTTTAAGAAACGTCAATGTATATCCTTTTATAACTACCACTTTGGGGCAAGCTATTCCAGCATTGGTTTTGAATGCTGTATGCAACCAATCAGAATACCACATACGCTGCACTGTTCTGTTTCCATACTTACCACCTACCTACAAGGGTTGATCCCTATTTTTACCATCATCACCCTATGGTGCAACACTTGAAAGAAAAGACCTGGACTAGAGAGGCTATAGACTTCAAGATCCACTAAAAACAGTTTTCAGTTTGCTTGGAGGTAGCTGGGTAATCAAAAATGTTTAGTCACTGATTCACTGTGACTTAAAGATCAATGTTCATTGTGACAGACTCGTTAAGATCTTTATGACCAAGAGCCTGAAAATCTTTTTGTTACACTGTCTGGTATCTGTTTGATGTTACTTTTCACCTGTTGAGCCCAAAAAAAATTCAGGATTGAGTCAATGGCAACAATAAACTTGACATTTAAATTTGTTCAGTAGCCTACATCGCCAAGATCTCTATCTGTGTCAAACCTGTGGCCACTCTATATGCACTTTGTTTACTCTTTATACAAATAAATATACTAAAGACTTTACATGCATGTGCTTTTTAATACTAAGATTTCATTTTCAAAGCATTTCAAACAATTTGCTTACATAGAAAAATAACAAACAATATAGTCTGGGGGGAGGAGGGGGTGGGTTATGGTCCTTATTACTGTTACCACTTTGATTTCTCTGCACTGTTGTGCCCAGGGATAGCAGGGCGCAGGCCAGTATGGATAGCATATCCACTGTTCCATAATCCACACACCTTTGTTTCAGTTCTTTCAGCCTCTTCCTTTCACTTTGCAGTTCTGATGCAAAATCCACCATCTTTCCTTTCTTCTGTTTGCACTATAGTGGAGGTGTGACTACGCACTGAAGAGGCTGAGTGCAACAGGAAAATGGGAAGAAGTGGAGGGCATGAAAAACTCATTAGTCATCTGCTATATAACTGAATGATGCCTAATTTTTATCAGTTATTTATAGGTAGTATACTTAGAAATTACCTTAAACTTTGTCATTTTCCAACAGAAGCCAGTAGATGCAATAAATTAGACCAAGTGAAATTCTTTACAAAGCATACAACATATGTACCAATTCTAGACTTCATAATTAAAACAGGATATCCACATCATAGTTAAAAATAACAAGTTCCCAAAGTGACAAGATACTTCTTAATGACCTGATTTCAAAAATCCTAGGATCGAGATCCCAAATTCCCTATCATCAATTACACTCTTCTAACAATGAACAAACTTAGAAATTTCTAGATGGCAAAAGGTTTCTCATGCATTTAATATCAAGGTCTTCAAGAAATGGTGATGTCAAAAGTCATATTCCATAAAGATAAAACTTCTTTCATAAGTAAATTGAGTTAAATAACTGATTTTTTACCCTAACACACTATCAAAGAGAGAGAGAGAAAGCGGAGTGAGGTATAGCTTATTAGCTCAAATGGTTATAAATACTGTGACTTCTTAAAACTCCATCAGAAAGTGCAGTACGGACTGCTTTACTGTACTGTGGAAATAGGGCATTTAGTGATTAAAACAGGCCCCATTATAGTAATTAGATCATCACTAGTCTATGCTATGAAATGAGGCACAGAAACCCATGTTCCTTTTGACTTACAAGTCTGTCTCAAAGGCTAAGGTCTGTCTTTAGGTGAATTAAAAGGAATAGTTGCTATTAGAATTATTAGTGCTATTAGCTCAGGGGTCAAGAAACTTTCTCTAAATGGCCAGTCAAAATTTTAGGCCATATGGTCTCTGTTGAAGCTCAGTTCTGCCACTGTAGCATAAGAGTGCCACAGGCAACACATAAATGAATGAGCATGGCAATGTCCCAATAAAATTTTATTTATGGACACTGAAATCTGAATTGCATATAAATTTCATGTCATAAATTTTTTTCCCTCCATTTAAAAATGTAAACATTAGTCTTAGCTTGCAGGCAACACAAAAGTGGGTGGTAGACCAAATGTGGCCCCAGGGTGTAGTTTACCAACCCCTTTATTAGATCACCAAAGCTACTTTTCTTAAAATATCTTGTATTTTTCACAGAAGGTATAAATGGTAAACAACCTCTTCAAGCATCTGTAGTAGTGGATACCTTGGACATCACTGTCACTCTCTTACTGGGTTTATTTTGCATGGCTGGCGTGGGTGTAACTGAGTGTGCATGTAGCGTGTCTTTACAATATTACCATCAGCACATTTGGTACTTGCACCCTTGTAATTCTAGGAAAAGTCCTAAAAATCTATAAATGCAATTACTTCTAGGGAAGGTAAATTGAAATGCACATTGGCTTATAAGAAACTCATTCTTCTAAGGCTCAGGAAACAACACTGTTTCCCATTTATTGCTTCAAACTTTTATATATGGTGTCGAAATTATTCCTAGTCCTAAAACAAGGAATATTTGGAACATTGTTAGTTTCTCCAATGGATTATAAGTTAGCACACTGATTAAGATGCATCTGACTCTAGTGGAAAATGTCCTCAATTGATGTCTCTTCTTATTGCTATTTTTTATTTGGCATTTCTGCCTGCTGCACAACACAGTTCCTTCTGGGAAATTATAAACCCGTATTTAAAGGATATGGCTAGTCTGAATGAAGTTAAGGCAGCGATGAACAGCAGAGATACTGCAGAGAACCTTAGGGGGTTATAAAGAAAGAGCTTAATTCAGTACACTCGTTTCTTTTTTAGGTAAGTTTCCATGTAATATGCTCCTGTGCCCTGAGAATGCTGGTCAACACATTCCACTGAACCACCTTCTGGGGCAGAGATGAGATATGATGAGCCTCGCTTTTCATTTCTTAAAGATGACACCTATGGGAAAATAAAATTGCAGCTAGTTTTACAATCTAAAGTTGGCTTATTCTTTAAAAATATTTATAAGCATTCTACTTTGAGTTGGTAAATACAGGATAAATGCCAAAAGTATCAAAAAAAAATACACAAACCCCTTTGTTAAATAAGATTTTTAAATTTCTGTATCAGTATCACCTTTAGAATTTGTGCAAGACACAAACCAGTCTCAGCGTCTTCACCCCCAAGCCCAACATTTTGGGAAAAGAAAAAATTAGAGCACTGCACGTAGTTGCTTTTGCTGATCACAGCTAAACCCATGGAATCAGAATATCAACACCAAATGTCAGTATTCCTCTGAAGGAGTGGCTAAGAAATCAAGCTGCATATTGAATTAGATATGTTAAGGCTGCCTGCTGACAAGAGGAGTGGTGACAGAATAAATCAATAGGTGTAGAAACTGACAAATGATATCAAGGAAAACGACATGATACATTCTAGAGGGCAATGGGAACTCAGAACTTTGGTCTCCATAGCAATCGCCTGGCGAGCATATTAAAATACAGATTTTCAGGCACCATCCCAGAGATTCTGACCTGAAAGTGGGCCAGATGTCCTCACAAGTGGTCACAGTGATCAACACAGTAAATTAGATGGCGTAGCACAGCTTGGCCTAATGTCTCTTAGTTTTAGCTTTTACGAAAATAAGTGTGACAAGCTTATCAAAGCATAATTATGTGACTTGATATGCAAGAACTTAGAAATGACTGATGAGTAAAGCTTCCAGCAACACAGAGGAACCTTCTCACATTGCAATTAAAACTGCAATTGTTTTTGAACTAACAATGGTCACAATTTTTAAAAATGGAGCTAGCCTCAGAGGCAAGAGATATGTCTCTCTCAACTCCTTGCTAAAGTAGTTTTCAGTGGTCCATGTTAGGAAGAGGGATGGGGATGATGAGACTGAAGAAACGCCACATCCTCTGGTACTTCATTTCAATGTGGCTTACTGTGTGGACAGGCCAATACAAGGCATCTTCACACAAGCCCAATGTAAAGGAATGTTTCACGGAGCAAAGCTGATCAGCAAAAAATCTGGCTTTAACTTCTGCCTCGACATTTTTTTCTTGGTAGTAAAGTATGTCTTGGGTTTGTACTGGAATACGTGAGAAGGGAAGCAGGCAAAAAGGTAGATGAAAGGAGACCGGCTGTATGTTGATAGTTGTCAAAGCTGAGTTGATGGGGACGAGGGGTTCAGCCCACTTCACCGAACAGCTTGCTCACCTCTTAGGTGGAGCCTCTGCCCCAAAGCCCTTTCCTCCCAGCCTGCAGCCTCTTCATTACTCTCTCCAGCTGACTTCTTCCATTAGAGCCCCTTTGCTGGTAGGTGATCTTTCTGAACGTTAGACCCCAGCCACTAACACCAGCCACTTACTTCAGGTATAAAGAACTCTTTAGCAGCTTTCTTCCTCTTATAAGTCATCAGTCCATTCTACAAATGGGATTTTCCGAAGACTGGGGGACAGAAGCAAATGGCTCACTCTGGGATCTGGGATGCTCCTGCTCTCCTCACCCACCTTCCCCGAGTCTTCCTGCCATGTAGTTATCTGTTCTTTCGGGTGTTGGCATGCAGCAAAGCAACAGCCTGGGTTTCTGTCTTTCTATACCATCTTTACTGTCAGAAGCAAGATAGGAAATTTATTATAGTATTTTATTAAAGGGCTTCCCAATGGTGCTACACCATTCATAGTGAGAATCAACCAAGACCTGTGAGATCAGCAAAAAAATTTCACTGAGCAGCACAGGAAAATATTAGAACAGGAAATGAAACTGAGTGTCACTCATCTAACAATAAAGACAAAGCCTGCAAACATTGAGTAAAATAAGACATTCAAAAAGAGACACCGTATAATTATACTCATGTGAGATATAAAAATTAGTCCCAGTTATAAAAACAGAAAGTCAAATGATGTTCTTCAGGAGCTGAGGAGAAAGGGGGGAAAGTGCAGTTTATTATCAGAGTTTACTTAATAAAATGAAAATCTAGCGACTGTTACAAAATAATATAAATAGAGCAAAACCTCTGCTGGCACACTGTGACCAGGCTGCCTCCTCGCTGGGCAGGGCAGCCCTGAAAAAAGGCAGCAGCACAACAGAAACTTATAAATAAAGCTCCACCTTCCCGGGACAGAGCACCTGGGGGAAAAAAAGGTGGTTATGAGTTCTGCTGCAGCAGACTTAAATGTACCTGCCCAGCAGCTCTGAATGGAACAACGGAGCTCACAGCTCAGCACTTGAGCTCCTATAAAGGACAGACTGTCTCCTCAAGCAGCTCTCTGACCCCCATATATCCAAAGAGTCACCTCATAAAGGAGAGCTCA
>CAUYQU010064241.1:0-15000 GCA_963574635.1 Cheracebus regulus
AGAAGAAAGCCAAATATGTGTTATGAAAAATAGTTTCTGATATGTCAAACAAAATAAAGAGAAAATTTTAGTGCCCCAAAATATTTTTTTTCTAAGGAGTCTATTTTCATTATTATATATCTTTTTTTTTTTTTTTTGGACGGAGTTTTAGGGTAGACTGGAGTGCAATGGCTCACTGCAACCTTCACCCTCTGAGTTCAAGCAATTCTCCTGCCTCAGCCTCCTGAGTAGTAGGATTATAGGTGCCCGCCACCACACCCAGCTAATTTTTGTATTTTTAATAGAGACGGGGTTTCAGCATGTTGGCCAGACTGGTTATGAACTCCAGACTTCAGGCGATCCACCTGCCCCGGCCTCCCTAAGTGCTAGGATTACAGGTGTGAGCCACCATGCCCAGCCTATATCTCTTTTTATATCTTTTGAGTAAACAGTGAGTCAGCCTGTTTCTCACAGTACCCTATACCTCTGTTCTGTTTGCTCTGTGTCCCTTCCACATTAATTTCCTTTTAGCATTGTTTTGTCTTGAAGCTTTAGAAGAGTAAAGGCGGAGATGTAACAGGAGACAGTCATCACCATAGAAAGACACAACCAGTGGGTTCCAGTTTCCTTGTTTGATGTGTTTCCTGGGCACTTGTCAGGCAGAGACTATTCATAGGAATGGTCTTCATTCTCAGTGCTCTCAGGGACTGAAATCCATTCAGTCCTGCTTTTTATCCTGGTCAATTGGAAAGGGAAGTTTTCCAGCTTGAACAACAAGCCGTGGGATTGGAGTAGGGCAGTTTAATGTCTTCTGTTTTGGCATTTTGGAAGTTAATGACCTTGGTTAGCAGCACCTGTGGCCCTCTCAAAGCTACTTCAGGTAGCAAATGTTTGCTCCAGTGTGGCCCAGGCATCACCTTGCTCTTCAGCCCATTCACATCCTGCCCCTTCCCAGGCAGAAGTGACCTCTCCATATTTCTAAGACAGACCACTCTCAGTGCCTGTTATATCTAACAGGTCTGCACCATTACCTTTTGTTGCAGGCAGGAACCAGATGTCGTTTGTGTCTGTCTCTCAGCTCTTTGTATGCTGTTAGGCCCATAGTACCTGCTGAGTAAATGTTTGCTGTGTGCCTTGACTCTTACCTGATTACTCACCATGCATGAGACCAGATAGCCATCACTTCATGTGTATTCTGTATCTGTTTTCACCGATGTTATGTGTGCTCTTACAGGCATCTTATTATAGAAAACTTTATCCCTCTGGAAGAAAAAAGTAAAATTATGAATAGAGCCTTCTTTGATGAAGAGGAAGATCATTGGAAACTACATCCTATAACCAGACTGGAGTAAGTCACTATTAACCTTAAGTATATTTTCAAGTATGGGGAGGAAAAGAATGTTGATGACAAGACCCCTTCGGTCAACAAAGGGGTATAGTAAGAACACATTTTGGTTCATTGAAACTCAAAACCCATTGCATTTCCGATTTTGTAGGTGGCATAGATCTACCAGGTGAAAGTTTGATGATGAGAGTGGTTTTAGGAATTGGGAGACTTTGTCACTAGTGAGCAAGTGACCTTTCCAAAGTTCCTGCATTTTTCAAACTTTCCTCATCTGTGAAGTGAAGTATGCTAGGCCACATGAGGGGCGATTCAGAGCTGTTTGTGTGTCATTCTGACCGACAGTGTTGAGAAGGATTCTCACTCTAAGTCTGGGTCCTGCTGGAAAGACGAGAGACACCTGGCAGGGATGCCGAGTTGGGGAGTGTTGACAGCTATGCTTTGTGAATGTCCTCCATGAACTGGGCGATGACTAAAATCCCTTCTGGCTTAAAAGATGCATGATGCTCTGAATCAGAAAGCAACTCAAGCAGAAAACAGAATCAGCTCCTGTCCCACTTATGTCAGCCCACAGTCCAGGGAGTTACTTGCTTCAGGTTCTATCAGAGTCTTACCAGTGCTGGTTCCACGGGACTCCAGCCAGGGCTTTAACACTGCAGTTCATTTTCAGGAATCAGCAGATGATGAGGCGGCCAGTCTCAGCTGTGGGATATAAGAGACCACTGAGCCAGCACGCAAGAATGTCCATGATGATTCGTCCAGAGCCCCGATACAGGGTAAGAAGATCCTTCTTGGGTTTTTCTCTTGCCTCTTTTGGAGTTTAGATTTGTGTAAACCTTTAGATACTATTCCACTCGGATTTTACACCCTTTCCAGAGGTACTTGAAAACATACCAGTAACAACAATTATAACAATTAATAAGCTGAGCACAGTGGCCCACACCTGTAATCCCAGCAGTTTGGAAGGCCAAGGTGGGCAGATTGCTTGAGCCTAGGAGTCTGAGACCAGCCTGGGCAATGTGGCGAAACCCTAACTCTACTAAAAATACAAAAATTAGCCAAATGTGGTGGTGTGTGCCTGTAGTCCCAGCTACTTGGGCGGCTGAGGTGGGAGGATTACCTGAGCCTGGGAGGCAGAGGTTGCACTGAGCCAAGATTGTGCCACTGCACTCTAGCCTGGGTGACAGAGACCCTCTCTCAAAAAATAAGGAAATATAATAAAAATAATAACTAATAGGCCGGGCACAGTGGCTCATGCCTGTAATCTCAGTACTTTGGGAGGCCGAGGTGGGCAGATCACCTGAGGTCAGGAGTTCACCTGGCCAATGTGGTGAAACCCCATCTCTACTAAAAATATAAAAATTAGCCGGGCATCATAGCAGGTGCCTGTAATTCCAGCTACTCGGGAGGCTGAGGCAGGAGAATCACTTGAACCCAGGAGGTGGAGGTTGCAGTGAGCTGAGATCATGCCATTGCACTCCAGTCTGGGTGACAAAAGCGAAACTCCATCTCAAAATAATAATAATAATAATAATAACTAATGGTAATAAATAAAAAGATGAATGAAGTTTAGAAAGTTAGTAGTAGAGGCCAGGCACGGTGGCTCACATCTGTAACCCCAGCACTTTGGGAGGCTGAGGTGGGCAGATCACATGAGGTCAGGCGTGGTGGCACACGCCTGTAGTCCCAGCTACTTGGGAGGCTGAGGAAAGAAAATCGCCTGAACCCCGGAGGCAGAGGTTGCAGTGAGCCAAGATCTTGCCACTGTATTCCAGCCTGGGTGACAGAGCAAGACTCCATCTGAAAAAAAAAAAAAAAAGAGTCAGTACTAGAGAAGGAGAAGAGAACAAACCTCCTGTCCATCATGGCCAGTCAGTATTAACAAGAGCTTCAAAATGGCTCTGTGGGAAGACTGGTGAGAACACAGATGTGTAGTCACAGGAGATGGACCTGTCAGAAAAGCTTCAGGTACTTTCATCTCAGAAAATGTGTGTCAGTCATGTAGACCTTTAAAGGGACATCATTGAGGACTATTTAATGACCCCAAAATAGAAAAATAGAAGCTCTATTTTTCTTGTTTTGCTCTGTCACCCAGGCTGGAGTGCAGTGGCGCAGTCTCTGCTCATTGCAACCCCCTTCTCCTGGGTTTAAGCCATTCTGGTGATTCAGCCTCCCTAGTAGCTGGGACTACAGGCACATGCCACGACACCCAGCTAATTTTTGTATTTTTAGTAGAGATGGGGTTTCACCATGTTGGCTAGGCTGCTTTTGAACTCCTGACCTCAGGTGCTGGGATTACAGTCATGAGCCACTGCACCAGCCTTTTTTTTTTTTTTTTTTTTTTTTTTATAGGCAGGATCTCACTGTGTCACCCAAGCCGGAGTGCTGTAGCACAATCATAGCTCACTGTATCCTCAAACTCCTGGGCTCAGGTGATCCTCCTGCCATGGCCTCCCACAGCACTGGGATGACCAGCTGAGAGCTTCTGTTTATAAGCATTTGCCGTGTGCTGGGCACCATACCCAGCACTTGACTGCTTTCTCTAATGAAGCTTCCCTATCTGCTCTATGCAGTCAGTCCTGTTGCTCAAAGGTCAGGTATATGGCAAGCAGCTGGACTAGGATGCACAATGTATTAAGTTATAGAGTAATTTGTACCAGAAGTATATATATGAATAAAAAATATACCAATATAAACTGCTTTTCTCTGGTTGGTGGAAGTACACTCAATTTATTTTTTTCTTTTTGCTCATCTGTATTTTATAAGTATCAATAAGGAACGTTATTATTTTTATAGTGAAAGATTTTCACTTTAAAATAATCTTTAAAATGTTTCTGAGTGTCTCTCGGCAGCCAGAGCCAAACAGAAGATTAAGATGAGTTAGCTCCTTGGGTGCCATTCCTTCTGGCTTTGAGTTATTTAAAAGAAAGAAAGCAAAAGCAAAAAATGAGGTGGGGTTAGCTTTGTAAAACTGCATCACTTCTTTTAGGCAGGCTCTTTCTTGGTAGGCCCTGAATAAGAAGCAATTTGCACTTCTGTTCCTGGAGGGGGCCTCGATGGCCTGTACTGTCTGTGTCCAGTTGGAGGCTAATCTAGCTGCTGATGGCTGTGCTTCTGCAGGCAGAAAACATTGTGCTGTTAGAGCTGGACATGCCCAGCCGGACGACCAGAGACTACGAGGGCCCAGCCATTGCCCCCAAGGTCCAGGCTGCATTGGATGCGGCCCTGCAGGATGAAGATGAGATACAGGTGGATGCATCATCCTTTGAAAGTACTGCAAATAAGAAATCCAAGGCCAGGTGAGTGGCTTTGATGAGGTGTGTTTAAACAGAACATGTTTGAACAAGGACAAACCAAAGCAAGAATGCTTGTTTGTCATGGAATACTTTGCAGAACACACTAGAAAATGTTGCCATATTACTCCTATGTTTACTTATTTATTCTACAAATATTTATGGTTGAGCCATTATGCCAGGTATACTGAATGCCAGAATACCTAATGTCCCCAGGCCCATACTATAAAGTGAATGTGTTCTGGTGAAGTAGCAGTCAGTTCTTCAGTTCTCACAAGGTGTTCAGTAGTTCTAAGTGCTTTATAAACATTATCTTAATGATTTCCTGCAAAACGTTATAAGGTAGGCCGGGTGTGGTGGCTCATGCCTATAATCCCAGCACTTTGGGAGGCCAAAGTAGGCAGATCACCTGAGGTCAGGAGTTCATGACCAGCTTGACCAACATGGAGAAACCCCATCTCACTAAAAATACCAAAATATTAGTCGGGCGTGGTAGCGCATGCCTGTAATCCCAGCTACTCAGAAGGCTGAGGCAGGATAACAGCTTGAACCCAGGAGGCGGAGGTTGCAGGGAGCCAAGATCGCACCATTGCACTCCAGCCTGGGCAACAGGAGTGAAACTCCGTCTCAAAAAAAAATGTATAAAATAAATATTATAATTGGTCCCATTTTACAGACAAGAAAGCCGAAACAGAGAATTTGAGAAAGTAGCCATCTCCAAGGAAACCCAGCAAGTAAGGGCCAAGGCGAGAATTCAAAAAGGGGTCAGCTCGTATCCACAGCCCAGGCTCCGGGTCTCCATGCCAAGTTTACCTCACCTATTTGGTGTCAAAGTAGAAGTCTGTCTTATTACATTCTAGATTAGAAGTTTTAGGAAAATAATTGCGTGGGAAACCAAAATGGAAGAAATTCTACCTACAAACTTAATATTTTCTTTAAGTGGAAAGGACAGTCAGGCTTTGGTTTTAAAGGAAGAACAATTGCCAAGCATCAGAGTCTCTTCTCTCAGGGTCCACACCTCTATTCTGAGGCCATTTTGGCCATGGCCAAATATTCAGGCTGTGCTAGTCTAGTGGTTTTACAGTTGAATGTATTGTCATTTTAAGGCCATTGAAGAAAGGCCACCTTGAAATGTTAATGACATCTGATGTGTCAGGGACAGAGATAGGGACATGTAATGTAAACATGTGTTTGACTTTTGCAGGCCTAAAAGTGGAAGGAAGTCAGGATCCTCCTCCTCTTCCTCAGGAACCCCTGCATCTCAGCTTTATCCACAGTCTCGGGGGCTGGTTCCAAAGTAAAGCCAGCTCCTCTTCTCCCAGGGCGGACAGAGCATTTGCCTTCTGAGAGAAGAGACTAGCAAAAAGCTACAGAGAGGACTCAGCCCAAACTCAGAACTGTTCCCCTGAGGAGAAGCGATGGCCTCTTTGCAGATCAACCAACTTAACCTGGTCGAATATGCTGGTCCTCATCTGGCACTCAGCTCCTCTGGGAAACATCTTTTAATTAGCATCTCAGAAATGCATGGGTAAGGTACAGTGCGATAGTCCAAGTGGAAAGCAAGAGAATGACCAGTGACCTTGCTTCCTTCCCAGTGACCTTGCTTCCTTCCCCCTTGCCTTCTTCTCCCCCTTCCCCTGCTCTCCCTTTCGCTCCCCTCTCTTTTTCTAGCCTATTCTTTACATGGGGCTCCCTTCTTGTTGAACAGTAGGGCAGAATCAAGAGTCACCTTAGCAGGACCACATCTTTAGAGCCTCAGGATAAAATGACAGTGACGTTGAAAAGTGAAAGCCCTAGAACTTGAATAGGTGCCTGTTCTTGTTGGAGAAATGAGATATCACATTTGGATCCAGGCCCCAGGTGGGCACCATCAGCAGTCCTGCTTCCATGCACCTCAGTAAGAAGCGGATCTGCCCTTGAGATCTGCTCAGTGAGGAAATCTCTTCCAGTTTCTGCTTTTGAAGGATTCAATGTTGGGAGCAATAGAAATAACATTCCCTTTGCCTCCTTGGAGTGTTTAGGGAAACAGCTTCTTTAAAACCTCAAAACCGTGACCATCCTGTCAAAGACCTAAGTCTGTAAGCCTGTAAGCTGGTGCCATGTCCATACACCATGTCACTTGACTTTTCATTTGTCACCATCTTTTCCCATGCACACATACTCTGAGCATCCTTGTGTGGGCCCATCCTCTGCCTCCAGAGCATCCTCTGCAGTGGGCCTGTTTTGTGGGAGAAAGGAGGCTAGTTCTGCCTTTTCTGATGGGGCTAGAGTTGAGGGAAGGGGACGTATAGTGGCACTTTTGAATTCCCTGTTTTGTTCCATATTGGTATAGAGAGCAGAAGAGTAGCTAGGCAGACGCAGAGATGGAGACATGAGACTCAGTGCAGTGGGTAGAGAAGGCATAACAAATGGAAGCAAAGGAATCCTGCCTGCCTTCAGCAGAGAGAGAACTCACCAAATCCTAGAACTGTGGCTCCCTCCAGGCACAGACCTAAGATGCTGGCAAGAGTGGCTACGTGATTGAATAGGCTCAGAGGGGAGTTCAGAATTCCCGTTTACATATACTAGTTTGGTTTGTAAGTTTTAGTTCCTTGTATTGTTGAGATTCAGAGCTTCATTTTATGTTGGTCATTAGGTGAATATTACTCATTTTTCCCCAAGAGAAGCTCATGAGTGTGTGTGGATGTGAGAACACGATGGTGCCTGTTTTGTGAATGTGTCCATGTGTGTCTGTAAGAGAGAGACCAAGAACTTGCCCAATATTAGAAATACACTAATGTGCAGTTGTTGCCTTTTATCTGTATTAAAGGCCCATTGAATGACTAATCCAGGCTGGAAGCACTCCCATGTGGGTGTCTGAGTCCATGAGCCAAGCCTGAGGGGACAGTGTGAGTCTCCAGGTCTGCCACACTGGTGCACCTTGCTGGCATGGTGCCTCAGGAAGGTGGCGACTAAGGTGGGCCTTGAGTTATACCTTAACTCAGCTGCTCAGTTCCCAGGGCACATTTCTGGATTAGAACCCATGGGAAATAGGAGGTACTAAGTGCAATGTCTTAGCATTCTGCAGAATGGAGATCTGTTGTCCAGCGGCTTATCTCCTTTTTAGTAACCCTTCTTTTTGAACCCAGGGCCTTTTTCAGCATAATAGAGCCTTCCTTCCTCTTTTCTTGAGATCAAACCTTGCTTCTTTCTTATTTACTAAGAATTTACCTGTTTGAATGAGAGCAAAACACTAAGGTGGCTAGCCTAAGCTGGTTGTTTGCTAGTTACACGTGTCTCTCACACCACATATCCTCAAAGCTAATCTGAATTCTCTAGGCTAAAAATATTTATGTAGCAAATCTGAGAATTGAAAACTGCAGATAACTGGCTGGGTATAGTGGCTCATGCCTGTAATCCTAGCACTTTGGGAGGCCGAAGTGGGTGGATCACCTGAGGTCAGGAGTTCGAGACCAGCCTGGCCAACATGGTAAAATCCCATGTCTATTAAAAATACAGAAATTTGCTAGGTGTGGTGGTGCACACCTGTAGTCCTAGTATTTGGGAGGCTGAGGCACGAGAATCACTTGAACCTGGGAGGTAGAGGTTGCAGTGAGTTGAGATCACACCACTGCACTCCAGCCTGGTGACAGAGTGAGACTCCACCTCAAAAAAAGAAAATAAAAAAAAAAGAAAACTGCAGATAACCCTATATCTTAATACTGGTATCCCGAGGTGACTCTTCTGACCAAGGGTGGTTAAGTGACACATAGAACTTTTCTAAGAAGGCAAAAGAAGACCCCTTTGGAAACGAAGCCGTCCCTTTCCAAGCAGTCTCTGGTGCTTTTCTTCTCTCAAAATGGATCCGATAAATATTAGAATAGAGCAGATTGTAGAATGTCTTGCTGCCACCAGAAAGCTGCTGCTTTGGGCTCTGCATTGAGCCAAATAGGTAGAGGACCTACCAAGCCCACTGAGGGACCAGGTTTTCATGTCTCTAGTCATATCTAGAATGTTCTGAGCCATCTGAGGGCCTTCATGCCAGCAGCAGCTAGTGAAGTCTGAAAGCAAGTCTAACAGGATCTAAGAGGACCATCAGGAGAAGGAGTTTGAGACTGTATGCAACCCCCATGAGACCCCCTTTTGCTGTGATCTGGAGAATGTATCTGGCTTCATATTTTCAAGTCCATGTTTCTCAGACCCCTGGATTCAGAACCCAAGGCCACAAATCGTAGGCATGAAGCACTTTCTTAAGACTGACCTACCGTTGGATTGTTTCCCGTCTAATGCCTGCATGCTGCTTGAATTGCTCACTCACACCTCCATGACCAAGAGCACCAGAGTGTTGCAGCTTGGGCAGGAGCTGTGCTCTGCTTTTCCTGTCTGACTCTGACAAGTCCTCCCTCACTGAATGTAGAATCGTTGCCAAGTTTCTGAGAAGTGTCGATTCCCTGTTAACGTGGATGTCGGTTCTGCCTCACATTTCCCACTTGGGGTTGAGGCGTGTTGGAAACAACACCTTGGACCATCTGAACCCCATCAGTGGCCGAAAATGGGGCTGTTCATATACTAAAAGCCATAGTAACAATGCTCTGAGGGAACTGGCTAAGAATAGTGGGCCTGGCGATCGTCTGTCACACAAGGCTTTGTTTTGTACTATTGAGAAATCCGTCACCTTTCTGCCTGCCCTTGTTTCCTGAATGAAATGCTTCTGGGTTATTTATGAAAGGAGTGATCCTGGGGCAGGCAGGAGGCAGTGGGCTTTATGGCTCCTTGAAGTTGTTATTGATCTTGACCTTCTCTTTGGCTACCTTTAGACAAAGAATATGCCAATCAATACTTGGGGCTCTAAGTTTTACAATTGATATTTATTTGTATCATCTCTTTGTCTAGGAATGTAAAAGTGATTCTAAACTAAGATGTGTAATAAAAATCAATCAGATTTATTGTACCTACAAAAAAGTGTCCTTATAAATGACTAAGGCGTTTGAAAATGACATGCCTGTGGCTGACACCTGACATTTTCAAGAAACATTTTAATTGGGTGGGAGTAGGAAAATGAAGATGCTAGAGTTATTTAATATGGCAACAAGGGGCAGGGTGCGGTGGCTCACACCTGTAACCCTAGCAATTTGGGAGGCTGAGGTGGGTGGATCACTTGAGGTCAGGAGTTGGAGCAATTCAAGCAACATGCATCCTGGCCAATGTGGTGAAATCCCATTCGTACTAATAATACAAAAAATTAATTGGGCCTGGTAGTATGCGCCTGTCATCAACCGTAGCAATTTGGGAGGCTGAGGCAGGAGAATCACTTGAACCCAGGAGGAGAAGATTGCAGTGGGCCAAGATTGCATCAATGCACTCCAGCCTAGGCCACAGAGCGAGACATCTCAAAAAAATAATAAAAATAAATAAATCAATAATATAGCAACAAAGAAAATAGACATAAAATGAAGGGCAGAGTGACAAATAAGTGCTTTTCATGTTTTTCCATAGAGGTTCCTGAGACACGCCTGGCCAACAGGCATGAAATTTCTTTTAACTTTTGTGTTTTGTTTTAAAAATTCCTTTAAATGTACTATTACACATCATACTTTAACATACATCTGTGCTTTTTTTTTGAGACAGGGTGTCACTCTGTTGCCCAGGCTCGAGTGCAGTGGTGTGGTCACGGCTCTCTGCAGCCTCAACCTCGCGGGCTCAAGTGATCTTCCCACCTCAGCCGGGACTATAGGTATGCACCACTATGCCTGGCTAGGTTATTTTTTATAGAAATGTGGTCTCACTATGTTACGCAGGCTGCTCTGTGCCTTTTTTAACACAAAAGTAATTTATGTTGTTTACCATCAGGAAAAAAAGATGCAAAAAACGGGCCACACGTTGTCTTGTGGATTCCCATGCTCCTAGGCCTGCTGGAGTGACCCTGGGGGTTGTGCACCCTAGTTGAGAAGTGGGACTGGGTGGAAGGCGCACAGACACTGGACTCCAAGCTGGGTTTGAATTCTGGTATTGCCACCGCTTACTAGCCATGTGACTAGGACGAATTTCCCTCTCTGAACTTTCAGGTCTTTTGTCTATAAAGTGGTGTGATTATCTCCACTTTGAAGGGCCATTGTGAGGATCAGCGATACATTTAAAGCAACAAGTACAGGATGTAGATAGAGCAGATATTAAAAAATGTGGTTATTGCTGTGATAAGGCACTTTGTTTAGAAGATACCATTAACACTTTGTGTCCTGAGAAACTAGAATTCAATATTGGACATACCATCTTTAGAAAATCCTAAGGAAAAGCCGTTAACCATTTAGCAATGTGTATGGAGTACCCAGTATGTGTCAGACTATTCTAGGTACTAGATACACAGATGTAACACCAGAAACCTACCTGCATGGAACTTGCACTTTAATGGGGGTGGAGGATGGGTAAATGTTAAATTAACCAAATGCACAAAAAGATATGATTATGAATTGTGACAGTGCCATGAAGTTATAGAATAGGTTTTGTTTTTTGTTTTTGCGGTGAGGTCTCACTGTGTCACCCAGGCTGAAGTACAGCAGCATGATCATGGCTCACTGTATCCTCGACCTCCTGGGCTCAAACAATCCTCCTGCCCCAGTCCTCCAAGTAACTGGAACCAAGGTGGGAACCACCACACCCAACTAATTTTTTTTTTTTTTTTGTAGAGATGGGATTTTGTCATTTTGCCTAGGATGGTCTTGAATTCATGGGCTTAAATGATCCTCCTGCCTCAGCTTCCCAAAGTGCTGGGATTATAATCGTGAGCCACCCTGCGTGGCCAAGATAATAGAATATTAGCAGAGAATAGTGGAGGCGAATTTAGCTGGGGTGGGTAAAGGAGGGAAGGGCTTTTGAAGAAATGGCAGTTACAGTGAGATCTAGAGGACAAGAGTTAGCTGGGCAAGGAGGAGGGAAGGGCATTTCTGAAGGGATGGGGGAACAGTATTGGCAAAGGTTTTGCAGAACAGACTTGAATTTCACAAGAAGGTGTCTGCAGTCCCTTTTTACCCTCACTAGAGGGAAGCATGGAGAACTACTACAGAAAAGATTTCAGTCTAGGACTTGAAAGATACCAACAAAAAATGTAAAGAGCACAAAGGGGACCGTGGCCTGTGTAACTCAGGCAAAGTTTTCATAATTGTGTTTCTTCCTAAGATGCTTTCAAACTATGTGTAATGTCTGTTTACTCCCCACCCTTCCAAAAAGAGTTAAGAAATAGCTTGGCTTAGCCTAAAGAATGACTAGTTTAGAATAGTTCAGAATCCATTACTCAGAAAGTGTGGATTTGAAGTTCAAAGTGTGATTTGAAGAACTGTGTGTTCTTGAAAATGACAGAGCTTGCCAGGTGTAGTGGCTCACGCCTATAATCCCAGCACTTTGGGAGGCCAAGGAGGTGGATCACCTGACGGGAGTTCGAGACCAGCCTGACCAACATGGAGAAACTCTATCTCTGCTAAAAATACAGAATTAGCCACTGCATGCCTGTAATCACAGTTACTTGGAAGGCTAAGGCAGGAGAATTGCTTGAACCCAGGAGGTGGAGGTTGTGGTCAACCAAGGCCACACCATTACACTCCATCATGGGCAAGGAGCGAAACTCATCTATCCATCTGAAAAAAAAAAGGAAGAAAATAGGAAATGACAGAATTCTTGGTTGGGCCAGAGTCTAATTCATGAGGGGAGATATAGGACAGACAGGGCACCTGGGCACCTTGGAAATTCCTACCAGCTCAGCTTTTTGTCTTTTGAATTTTAAAAATTTTAATCAAGAAACTACCGAATTTTGGAAACTGTATTTTGAACTTCAAACTGATAATTTAAGTCTTGGGGCTTGTGATTTTGGCAGGCCCTCTGTTACTAGAGTCACCATCTGATTGAAGCTTACCCTAAGAATCTGGTCTCCAAGGACCATGTGGTGGCCACATCTGCCAACTGGGCTGTCAGTGGCATTTGTCAAGGACATAACTGTAGCTCTTGCAGCTGCTGCTTTATCCTCAGTTTCTCTCACTCATCTGTGGTTAACCAGCCCCTGGGTGCTTCAGTGAGGCGTGCCAACTGGGGACTTGCTGTTGGGGTGGAGGAATGGGCAGAGGGAGCGATGGCTCACCGCATCTCTGGGGACAGTGCAGCTCACAGGCACTTGTTGAATGCCCTCTCTGCACCAGGTGTCTTGCCCTGCACTGGAGAGAGGGAGGTGAGTAGGTGGATCATGGCCCTTCTGAGGAGAGGGGAGACAGAAACACAAGGATGGCAATTTGGAGCACTTGGTGCCCAGGAGGCCTGCCTCCTCTGCCCACACAGCCCTCCCGGTCCTCTGAGGCAGGAGCCACACAGGCCTTCATTTGGTTCCTGGGTTATGCCATGTGCTTTCCTGCCCAGCACCTTCACACCTTCACACACGCCATGCCCTCTGCCTGAAACATTTTCTCCCCATTCTTTGCTTGGCTAACTCCTACTCATCCATCAGGAACCAGTTGAATGCCACCTCCTCAGAGAAGCCTTCCCCAGCCATTTGTTGTGGTTTTCCCCATCTCCACCTGGCTGTGTGGTGTCTCTCACCATGTCTTGTTTCCTTCTTAGCCCTTTTCCCAATTTGTAATTATGTATTTCTTTGCATTGGTCTCTCCAACTAGACAGTGTTCCCTGCGAGGATGTTCTGTCGTCTTTTCTAATCTTGACACTGAGCTGAGTTGGATGGCTGGTTCGGTACTGACACCTACAGCTCACAACACAGTGTTACCTGTCAGAGGAAGGAGAGGAAGAGGAAAGTTTTGCAAAAGAGGCAACAAAGAATGAGTAGGAACCAGGTGTGGTGAGTCACACCTATGATCTCAGCACTTTGGGAGGCTAAGGCAGGAGCATCACTTGAGGCCAGGAGTTCAAGACCAGCCTGGGCAACATAGTGAGACCTCATTTCCACACACAAAAATTTTTTTTAATTCATCAGGCATAGTGGCAGGAACCTGTAGTCCCAGCTACTCAGGAGGTTGAGGTTGGAGGCTCACTTGAGCCTGGGAGGTCAAGGCTGCAGTTAGTTATGATTGTGCCGCTACACTCCGGCCTGTGTGACAGAAGAAGGAAGGGTAAGCATGCCAGACAAAGAAGACAGCGTGGATCAATGCAAGGAGAGCGCCTGGTGACTGGGGAATCTGATGGGCCTGGAGTGATGGAATGGACATAGAGTGGGGCTGGGAGGGTCTCAACTCCATGGCTCAAGTTGGAGGGAGAGCCCTTGGAGGCTTTTGTGTGTTTTGGAGACCAGGGGAGTAAAGCACAGCCCTATTTACACTCAAGTATTTTCTCCTTAAGCCAGCCTGGCATGCTATTATTTCTTTTTGAGATAACAGAAAGCAATTTCACTAAGTGCCTGCTTTAGGTTTGCCTGCTGTTCACACAGCTTTCTGGGCTTAGTTGGCAAATTGCATTCTGCCAGGAGCTTTCTCTGGCACAGCTCACTACCCAAGGAATTCTAAGGAGCACTTGAGCTTGACTCCAAGGTCTTACTTCCCTAGGAATGGGGCCCAGTCTTTTTTCAGGGCAGTGGCTGGAAGGTGGCCACTTTTCTGCATTTGGCAGCAGAGAAATTAAACTTCTGCCATTCGTTCAGGGATTTGTTTTTCTGTTCAGTCAACAAAAGATTAACCTGTGCTGTTCAAGACTCTATGTCATGAGCTACAGCCATGAACCCTGCCCTTGCAGAACTCTCAGTCTGGAGGAAATTCTGGACATTCACAAATAAGTAAATTTAAGGTGAGCGGTAGCACAGAGATAGCACAAAGGAGGGGTCACAGATTTCCACAAGGAGCTTCGTTAATGTAGTGATCACCCTGTGCTGGATTATTCCAGGGACAGTGAGGAGCCAGGGCATTGGCATCAGATTCATTTATTCATTCTTTGAGCATCTACTAAGTACTGGGCATTCCTCTAGATCCTGGGGATACAGAAGGAAGGCCCTGCCCTAAGGGATGTCAGTCACATCCTAATAGAGGAGGCAGATGGTTGTCAAAGGACACACATGCTGTGTCTAATGGTGGTCAGAAGTAAAATTAGGCAGGTCAGAGAGTAAAGAGCTGGGGGTATGGCTGAGCTGGATTGGAAGGGCAGGGAAGGCATCTCTGGAGTGATGAGATGTACATTTGAGCACAGTGCTGAGTGAAATTAGGGAGCAAGCTGTGTGAGCATCTGGTATCTGGAGGCAGAATATTCTAGGAAATAAGAGTCAGAATGCGGCTGGGCGTGGTGGCTCACACCTGTAATCCCAGCACTTTGAGAGGCTAAGGCTGGTGGATCACCCGAGGTCAAGAGTTTGAGATCAGCCTGGCCAACATAGTGAAACCCCGTCTCTACTAAAATATAAAAATTAGCCAGGTGTGTTGACATGTGCCGTAA
>CAUYQU010064241.1:20000-30198 GCA_963574635.1 Cheracebus regulus
CAGCCTGGCCATCATGGTGAAACCCCATCTTGAAAAAAAAAAAGAAAAAAATTTTATATAAAAAAAAAAGTAATTACAATTCACTGGAAATTCCATTACCCAGAGCCAGTGATAATATTTTGGATACCTCTTTGTGCAAACTCTTTTAGTTTGACCATCGTAATATACCTAAGTTTATTCTACTCATCTGTCCTGTTTTCACTCAATGATATGTTGTGGACATATATCCAATTAATAAATTTAAATTTATATTATTGTTTTATATCAGTACCTAGAATTATATGATAATATATTGTACCAGGATTTATTTAACACTATTGATGGCCATTGAGGTTATTTTAAGATATTTACCATTTTATACAATGCTATATTAACCTTGGACAAAGATCATTGTTCACTTGTTTAATTTCTTCCTAGAATAAATCACTGTACCCAAGTTACCAAATCAAAAGGTTTTCCTGTTATAATTTTATTAAAAATTTTTAAATTATTATTTTTTATAAAGGGACAGAGTCTCACTGTGTTTTCCAGGATGGTGTTGAACTCCTGGGCTCAAGCAGTCTTCTCACTTCAGCCTCCCAAAGTGCTGAGATTATAGGCATGAGCCACCACTTCTGGCCACTGGAACTGAATTCTGCCAGTCTTTTTAACCTTTGCCAGTCTGATCTGTTGAAAAATATGTCTTGATTTTTATATGTAGTTCCATTCCTAATGAGGCTGAAAATCTTTTCAAGTATTTATTTCCATTTGTATTTCTCCTTTTGTTAGTAGCATGTTGAGCCCCCTACCCCCGCCTTTTTTTTCTTTTCTTTCTTTTTTTTTTTTTTTATATGGAACCTCTGTCGCCCGGGCTGGAGTGCAGTGGTGCTATCTTGGCTTACTGCAACCTCCGCCTCCTGGGTTGGAGTGATTCTCCTGCCTCAGCCTTTCAAATAGCTGGGACTACTGGTGGGCACCACCATGCCAGGCTAATTTTTGCATTTTTAGTAGAGACAGGGATTCACCATGTTGGCCAGGCTGGTCTCTAACTTCTGACCTCACGACCTGCCTGTCTCTGCCTCCCAAAGTGCTGGGATTATAGGCATGGGCCACCGTACCAGGCTGCTGAAACTGAATTCTGCCAATCTTTTTAACCTTTGCCAGTCTGATTTATTAAATATATCTAGGCTGGGTGCGGTGACTCATGTCTGTAATCCCAGCATTTTGGGAGGCTGAGGCGGGTAGATCACAAGGTCAGGACATCCCAACCATCCTGGCTAACACGGTGAAACCCCGTCCCTACTAAAAATACAAAAAATTAGCCAGGTGTGGTGGCACGTGCCTGTAGTTCCAGCTACTTGGGAGGCTGAGGCAGGAGAATTGCTTGAACCTGGGAGGCGGAAGTTGCAGTGAGCCGAGATCAGCCACTACACTCCAGCCTGGTGATAGAGTGAGACTCTGTCTCAAAAAAAAAAAAAAAAATCGTTTTTATCTGCAGTTCCATTCCTAATGAGGCTGAAAATCTTTTCAAGTATTTAGTTCCATTTGTATTTCTTCTTTTGTTAATAGCATGTTGAGGCCTTTTTGTTTTGAAATAGACTCTCACTCTGTCGTCCAGGCTGGAGTGCAGTGGTGATCTCATCTCACTGCAACCTCCGCCTCCCGGGTTCAAGTAATTCTTCTGCCGCAGCCTCCCAAGTAGTTGGGACTACAGGTGTGTGCCACCATGCTGGGCTAACTTTTGTATTTTAATAGAGACAGGTTTCACCATGTTAGCCAGGCTGGTCTCCAACCCCTGACCTCAATTGATCCGCCCTCTTCGGTGTCCTAAAGTGCTGGGATTACAGGCATTAGCCACCATGCCTGGCCCACAAGGATTTTTTAACTTCCATACTGTGCTTAGGAAAATTTCCTTATTATTGTTATTATTTTTATATATAAATTAAAAAATTTTTTTTAAAGATATGGGGTTTCACCATATTGGCCAGGCTGGTCTCAAACTCCTGACCTTGTAATCTGCCCATCTCGGCCTCCCAAAGTGCTGGGATTACAGGCGTGAGCCACCACGCCTGGCAATTTCCTAATTATTAATAGTTAAAAGTATTAATAGTTCCAGGATTATAAAAATATCCATTTGTTTTTTCCAGTACTTTTGTTGTTTCTTTTATAACATGTAAACCTTTGATCTAGGTGGAATTTATTTAGGCTTAATGAGGGAGGTGGAGCTCTAACTTAGTTTTTCTCTAAATGGCTAGTCTTTGGCTAGTCCCATCCTCTTTATTGACTTCCACTTTTTCTCCACCAGTTGGAAAAAATGTCACCTTTATCATATACTGCAATTCTCTGTACACCTGACTCTGTTTCTATACTCTGGTTTAATAGGACTGTGTGTTCCTTTGTCGAAATTGCTGTGTTCATTGCTGTAGCTATCTAATGCATTTTAATATCTGGTAGAACAAGCCGCAGCTCATTAGTCTTCTTTAAAGTTTTCTTGGCAGTAGAGCCAAGTGATTAAATTCGTGGAGCTTGAGGTTAGCCAGCCTGAGCTTTAATCTTAGGTTAGCTACTAACTAGCTGTGTTACCTTGAACAAGTTATTGTTTTTCTCTGTGGACTTCTGCTTCCTCATCTGTGTAATGTTAATGACAATGGTATCTACCTCACAGTATGTTTGTGAAGATATGATGAGATGATGCATAGCAAGTCCTAAGGATGGTGCCTGGCACACGCTGAGTGGTCAGGAAATGTTAGGAGTTTTTGTTATGAAAATGATGCACCTGTTTTTCCAGTTGAATTTTAGGCTCGTTTTGACAATAAAATCCCACTGGGATCTTCACTGGGATGACACTGACTTGGTGGGATAATACTGGGATCGTTAATATCCACATTATGGGACCTTCCAGTCTAAGGAAAGCTCTGATCTCCATTGGTCCAAGATGTTATGCTCTACAGTAGAGTTTTATAGTTTTCTTTTTTTTTTTCTCCTCTCCCCTCCCCCTATAGTTTTCTTATATAAGATCTGTACATTTTGTTAGTTTATTTCCAGATGGCGTAACTTTTTATGGAGTCTCACTCCATCACCCAAGCTGGAGTGCAGTGGCACGATCTCGGTTCACTGCAACCACCACCTCCAGGGTTCAAGCAATTCTCCTGCCTCAGCCTCCTGAGTAGCTGGAATTAGAGGCGTGAGCCACCACACCCAGCTAATTTTTATATTTTAGTAGAGACAGGGGCTTCTCCATGTTGGTCAGGCTGGTCTTGAAATCCTGACCTCAACTGATCCTCCTGCCTTGGCCTCCCAAAGTGCTGGGATTACAGGTGTGAGCCACCGTGCCTAGCCGAGATGCTGTAATATTTTCATTGCTCTTGTGAATGGAATCCTTTTTCTCTCACCA
Source organism: Cheracebus regulus (assembly GCA_963574635.1). Taxonomy (NCBI): domain Eukaryota; kingdom Metazoa; phylum Chordata; class Mammalia; order Primates; family Pitheciidae; genus Cheracebus; species Cheracebus regulus. The sequence continues at coordinate 23,374 of CAUYQU010064241.1, forward strand.
TTTTTTTTTCTCCCAACCCACTTCCTGTTTTTTTCTCCCAACCCATTTTCTGATTTTGAGACACGTCTTGCTCCATTGCCCAGATTGGGGTGCAATGGCAAGATCAGAGCTAACTGCAACATTGAACTCCGAGGCTCAAGTGGTCCTCCTGCCCCAGACTCCCGAGTAGCTGCGACTACAGGTGTGTACCATCATGCCCAGCTAATTTACTAGACAAGGTCTTGCTATGTTGCGCAGGCTGGTCGTGAACTCCTGGGCAAGTGATTCCCCTACCTCTGCCTCCCAAAATACTGAGATTGCAGGTGAAAGCCACTGTGCCCAGCCATCCCACCATTTTCTTTTATTCTTCTTCTTTTTTTGAGACAGAGTTTCACTCTTGTTGCCCAGGCTGGAGTGCAGTAGTGCCATCTTGGCTCACCGCAACCTCTGCCCCCCAGCTTCATGCGATTCTCCTGCCTCAGCCTCCCGAGTAGCTGAGATTACAGGCATGAGCCATCATGCCTGGTTAACTGTGTATTTTTAGTAGAGACACGGTTTCTCCATGTTGGTCAGGCTGGTCTTGAACTCCCAATCCCAAGTGATCTGCCCACCTTGGCCTCCCAAAGTGCTGGGATTAGAGGCGTGAGCCTCTGCGTCCGGCCTTCTTCTTTTTTTTTTTTCTTGAGAGACATGGTCTCACTATGTTGCCCACACTGGTCTTGAGAGGTCTCAAGCAACCCCTCTCACCTCAGCCTCCCAAAGTGCTAGGATTACAGGTGTCAACCACTGTGCCCAGCCCTTATCCCACCATTTTCTAATGGGATTATTAGTAGTACATTAAAAGTTATTCATTTTTGAATGTTTATTTTGCACCCAAAGTGGCCATAATTGTTGAGTTTAGAAATCTTGTCTCCCTTACCAGGTGTCAGTTTTGAGACATCCAAGGCTTCTATCTGCTAGGGCACCTAGTATCTGGGCTTGCCATAATTTGTAATCCATCTGTGTAAACACAGGAACTGTGTCTATTTAGGCTGTAAGTCCCCTGGGGTCTCCACAGGGCTGGCATCCCAGCAAGAGGCTATCAATGCCAAATGAAGAAGATGCCCCATATTGTATTACTGGTGTTTTCTGGGATAGAGGAATCTTTCCTCTAGGATGGAGCGCAGAGCAGTGAAGAAGCAAGTAGTCCCTGATGTCATCTGGCTGGCTAATTTGGAGCAGACATTGAAGTCATCATTAATGTCAAGAGTGAATTATATTTTCCCTCACTATATCTTGAAGAATGCATTGGGTGGTATGGGAGGATGGAGGGCTTAATGAATGTAGGAAATCAGGGAAAACCTTGCCAAAGAAATGACATTCAAGGAGGCATCCGGGGTGACTCTGCAACCCTATCTTGCTTTCGCTTCCCCAACCGCCAACCAGTCTTAGCAACCAGTCCTGCTGGAATGAATTCATTTGGCAAACTTTGACAAACACCTGTGTCAGGGCCTCTGCTGTTGGGTCTGGGGCCACAGGGTTGGGTAAGAGCCAATATATGAGGTCAGATTATGATCTGCTTGTTACAGGAGGTGGTCAAGACTTTTTCGCTTGAATGGGGAGGTGGAGGTTGCAGTGAGTCAAGATCGAGCCACTGCACTCCAGCCTGGGTGACAGAGGAAGACTTTGTCTCAAAATAAATACATAAAAAGTAATGTGGCTATGGCTCACAACTGTAATGCCAGCACTTTGGGAGGTGAAGGCAGGAGGATCACTTGCGGTTAGGAGTTAGAGACCCTCCTGGGCAACATAGTGAGACCTCATCTCTACAAAAAAAAAAAAAAAAAAAAAAAAATTAGCTGGGGGTGGTGGCATGTGTCTGTGGCCCTACCTGCTCCTAGCTACTCGGGAGGCTGAGGTGGGAGGATGGCTTGAGCCCAGGAGGTCAAGACTGCAGTGAGCCATGATCATACCACTGCACTCCAGCCTGGGTGACAGAGTGAGACCTTGTCTCAAAAAAAAAGAAGAAAAAGAAAAAACAAAGACAATCAAAAGTTGCCCATAATCTTACAATCCAGAGGTAATCATTATTGACATTTTGTGCCGGGCACAGTGGCTCATGCCTGTAATCCCAGCACTTTGGGAGGCTGAGGTGGGAGGATTACTTGAGCCCAGGAGTTCAAAAACAGTCTGGGCAACGCAGTGAGACCTCATCTCTACAATAAATAAACAAAATTAGCCGAGCATGGTGGCACGCACCTGTAGTCCCAGTTACTTTGGAGGCTGAGATGGGAGGAGTACTTGAGCCCAGGAAGTCAAGGTTACGGTGAGCTGAGACTGCACCATTGCACTCCAGTCTAAGCAACAGAGAGAAACCCTGTCTCAAACAAATGAAGAAGACATTTTGGTAAGTTAAACACGTTTTCCTACCTACTGGGAGACTGAACAGCAGGATTTAAATGATGGTGAATGGAAGGTGAGCAGTGAGTTAGGGCTGCCCACCATGTGGGCAGGTTCTGTGACTTAATGAAAATAGTGAGGTCATGAAGTCTTCTACACAGGGTCTTGCTCTGTTACCCAGGCTGGAGTGCAGTGGTGCAACCATGGCTCACTGCAGCCTCAAACTCTTGGGCTCAAATGATCCTCCTGCCTTAGCCTCCTGAGTAGCTAGAACTACAGGCACACACTACCACACCAAGCTGAGGTCATGAAGTGTCTCTATCCACGAATATCTTTTATAACTTGCATAGATATATTTGGGTGAAATCTTGTCTTAGTCTTTCCCGATTCTGCCTGAGCAGTTCCAAACATTGTTTAGGACTCATTCAATGGCAAGTCAGTGTTCAGAGGGTTTCTCCAATAATTATTGAGATCGGGTCATTTATTCAATAAATTGGGTGCCTACCATGTGCCAGACATTGGGGATATGATGATGAACCCAAAGATGTTAGATGAACAAAATCAGCAAACCAAATTCATACAAAGAAATTAAATGTGGGAGGGACAAGGAGAGCTATACATGTACTGATCATCTGCTGTGCTGGAAGTTCCACTTAGCAAATGTAATCTCATTTAGTCATCTGGACCTGGGAGAGGTAATCTGACCTCTCTGCACCTCAGCTTCAGTAGAAAATGGGAATAGTATTATTGAGAGAGAATATTTGTTATAGGGGCAAACCCTGTTCCAAAGCTTGGTTCACTCAAAATATAAACAATGAGGAACTTTTTACACTTTAGTTTTTTTTTTTTTTTTTTTTTTAATGATTGAGAGGTTTTTATGTTGCCCAGGCTGGCCTTGAACACGCAGTCTCGCCTCCTTACGTGCCAGGACAACAGGCCTGAGCCACCGCAGCACCCGTACTTTTTACACTTTAGACACTAAAACCTCTGAGAGGCAAAGAGGGCTGGTATTTAGTGAGTATCTACTATGTGATAGGCACTTTACAAAGATCTAATTTAATCCCAGCCCCATTCTTTGAATTTGCTATGTACCCTGCTGTCCAAATGACGGCATTGAGTCAGTGAGAGGTTTGGTAACTTGCCCAAGGCCACAGAGCTGGAGAGACTGCAGAAATTCAAACCCAGGCCTGCTCATGTGCAGAGCCAGTGATAATATATTATCTCACAGTGCAGTTCATGGGATAGATGTGTCCCTTTGGGAATTCCTGGGTCTCTGCTGGTGGCCTGTTAACTTAGTTCTTGAATATGCACTTTGCTCATAACTGTGCAGTTTGAAAACAGTGACTCATCCCCAAACTAGGCAGGGTTGAATATCTGTCCTGTTCATCTTCCACATGCCACCTGCACCAACTTCTGCAGATAATCTGTAATAAAAGCACTGTGGTTAAAAAACAGAAAAACACACACCAAAAATGTATAGGTTTGTCTGTTGGTGCTTCTGACAAGAAAATAAACTCATATATCCCATTAACTTAAAAAAATCACATCTAATTAAAGTTTAATAACTAAAGCCAACTTTCTATCTGTACAGTTCTCTGAACATACTCTCTTTTCACACTTAACTATGATGTTGTCATTTGTTTCTGTTTGATTCTGCAAGGGCAGAGACCTTGAAATATTCACATCTGGATTCCCCCATGGTTTGACCCAACTGAAGTCAGGCAGTGTTTGCTCAGAGAAATAAAGGTGTTTCCATAATGCCTGTATTAACTTTCTTTTGCTGTTGTTAAGAAGTTAACACAGATTTAGTGTCATAAAACAATATTCATTTATCTCTCCCACTTCTTGTGAGCCAGATGTCTGGATTCCATGGCTCAGCTGGTTCTCTGCTTCCAGTGTGACAAGGCTGAAATCAAGATGTCTATATTCCTTTCTGGAGACTTGGGGTGGGGGTATATCTGTTCCCAAGTTCATTCAGGTTGTCAGAATTCAGCTCCCTGAGGTTATAGGACTGAAGTCCCCATTTCCTTGCTGGCTGTTGGCAGGACTTCCTCTCAGCTTTAAGAGACTGCCTGCATTCCCTGGCTTGTGGCCACTTTCAAAACCAGCAACAGTGGGTTGAGTTCCTCTCATACTTTGAATTTAATTCTTATGTCTCTCTCTCCAAAACATCTCTTTTGCCTCCCTCTTCTGCTCCTAAGGGTTCATGTGATTACATTGGGCCCACCCAGACAATCCAGAATAATCTTATTTTAAGGCCTTTAAGCATTTAAGCATTTGCAAAATTGCTTTTGCCAAATAATGCTGGTTAGGTGCGATGGCTCACACCTGTAATCGTAGCACATTGGGAGGCCGAGATGGGTGGATCACCTGAGGTCAAGAATTGAAGACCAGCCTGGCCAACATGGTGAAACCTGGTCTCTACTAAAGATACAAAAATGGGCTGGGCAGGGGGTAATGAATGCCTGTAATCCCAGCTACTTGGGAGGCTGAGGCAGGAGAATCACATGAACCTGGGAGGTGGAGGTTGCAGTGAGCCAAGACCGTGCCACTACACTCTAGCCGGGCGACAGAGCAAGACTCCATCTCAATAACAACAACAAAAGAATGCAACATATTCACAGGTTTCAGGGACTAGGGTGTGAACAGTTTTGGGCAAGGGGGGAGGACATTATTCTGTCTACCACAGTGCCTATACTAAACATGAAATTTTTAGTTACTCCCTGTAGGTCAGAGGGGAGTAAAGCTACTTCAGAAGACATCTAAAAGATGCCAAATGACTTACCAAAGAATACTGTATCAGCTGTAAATTGAAAAAAAAAAGTTAATAATCCTTTGTATAAAATCAAATCATTTTTTGGGGGATGATAGTTCCTCCTTTCTCTCAGGTTAAAGCTGGAGAGATTTTAAGAGGTGTCTTTTTCCAGAGAGCTGGGTGCTCTTTGCAGTCTTTTCCCTTTGCAGGATTTTGCTTACCAGATTCGTTAAGTTTTCTGTGACCAGTATTAGACACAGAACATTGAACCCCTTGCTGTTCGAGTTTGGGCTATAACATAATGGTCTCCTATCAATACTGGCTGTATCCTACGTGTTTAGGGAGTAGAGGGTGTGCTTCCTCACCCAGGGAAACCTTTTAAATGTGGCCACTGATCGTACCTTCATAGTTTTTAAGAGCTGGCCTCAATCCAATTCACGATGGACTCTAGAAATGTTTCTGGACAACTTAACCAATATATAGGTACAGAAAACCTACGTGCTGGGTGCTCCAAACTACAGCTCAAGGCTCAGAGAGGCTAAGTACATTGCCTATTGTCTCTCAGCTGGTAATAACAGCTACCATTTATTAAACATTTGCTCAGCTGCGCGTGTAATCCCACCACTTTGGGAGGCTGAAGCAGGTGGATCACGATATCAGGAGATTGAGACCATCGTGGCCAACGTGGTGAAACCCTGTCTCTACTAAAATGCAAAAAATTATCCGGGGCGTGGTGGCGTGCGCCTCTAGTACCAGCTACTTGGGAGGCTGAGGCAGGGGGAATCACTTGAACCCGGGAGGCGGAGGTTGCCGTGAGCCTAGATCGCGCCGCTGCACTCCAGCCTGGCCACAGAGCGAGACTCCCTCTATAAAAAAAAAAAAAAAAAGCTCTATGCCAGGTGCCAAATCATATGGACCTAATACTGTCAAGATTTCCCTTCACATTCTCTTCCAATTTGTCAAATATTTTACGTTAATTTTAATTCCAATAATGCCGTGAAATGCTAGACAAATGCAGATCAGAAAACTGAGGCTGAGAGAGGTTGAATTGACAGCCAGGGAGTGACTCAGCCAAGATTCCAGTCTAGGTCCGCTGGATTCCAGGGCCTGAGTTCTCTCCAGGGTACTGCCTCTAAAAAGGCACTCAGGTGCATTCTGGTCGGTATGGCCCCAGAGTCCAAATTCTTTACACGAGCCGTCAACATATCATCAAGTTCTTCAAGTGGTAAGAACGCTCCGGGCTGCGGGTGCAGACTCTGCAAATACACAGCGGCCTGAAAGCACAGGAGGAAATGAGGAACTAAGTCCATCAGCCGTGGAATACCCGTTTTACTGGTATGAGGGTCTTTTTGTCTCATTATTATGCGTCCGTGAGTCATTTAGGGAGGACCAAAAGGGAAAGTCCTGCCTCTCGTCACCTACGAGAAGTGTAGGTGAGAACCGTTTAGGGGAGAAGCACGAAGTGGGAGATGCGAGTCGAGCTCCCCATCCTGGCTCCCCACCCGCACCTGCCCAGAAGCCCGAAGGCAAAAAGCGGCGAAGGGGTTAAGAGCCGACCGGGCGGGGCGGGGGAGCCCAGCCACCGCCCCTTCCCAGCATCGCCTCCCAGAATCCCCCAGGCCCCCAACCAGTTCCCGCACCTCGCGAGTCTCCACCCCACACCCGGGCGCCCCCCCCCCCCCCCCCCCCCCGCCGGCGGCGGCCGCGCCGCC
>CAUYQU010064242.1:0-27067 GCA_963574635.1 Cheracebus regulus
CAAAAAATCTTCTTGTGAGCAATTTGTGAGGGAGGCCACCTGGGGAGGTAGTTGGCCTTTTTTTATTGCAACAAAAGGAAGGTGGTTTTTGCATGACTCAGTTCCCAGGCTTAACTTTTCCCTTTGCCATGGTGAGTTTGGGATCCTAAGATTTTATTTTTCTTTTACAGTATGCACATTGATTAACTTTTTTAGATATAATTCTATTGAATATAGACTACAGCATGGTATAAAAATAGGCTGAGTGTGGAGGCTCATGCCTGTAATCCCAGCACTTTGGGAGGCCAAGGCAGGCAGATGACCTAAGGTTGGGAGTTCAAGAATACCATGACCAATGTGGTGAAACCCCGTCTCTACTAAAAATACAAAAGAAAATTTGCCTGGCATGGTGGTGGGTGCCTGTAATCTCAGCTACTTGGGAGACAGAGGTGGTAGAATTGCTTGAACCTGGAAACCAGAGGTTGCCGTGAGCTGAGATCACACTACTGCACTTTAGCCTGCGTGCAGCAGAGCGAGACTCCATCTAAAAAAGTAAAAATAGTAAGGGACTGAAACCACCTTTGTAAAACTAACAAATTGGCCACAAGGCTAGAATTACGGTTCAAGATTTGTAACCTCCCCAGTTGCTCCTATAGGTAACATCAGTATTATAAAACCTAAAACTGGTATTTGAGATATCTTTCAGACCTTGCATTTTGATGGACCATCTGGTGCCACCTGGACAAGTAACCCCCTAGGGGGTCCTGTGACTCCCATCCAGGAACTGATTCAGTGCAAGAAGACAGCTTTGACAGCCTCAGAATTCTTAGGGAGGTAGATTTGAGATTTATCTCCCATCCTTCCACTTGGTTGGCCCTGTGGTAAGTATACTCTATCTTTGCTGCAAAACCTACTGTTCTGAGTGCATTGGCTTTCCTGGACAGCAGGCAGAAGGACCTGTTGGGCTGTAACATATGTAGTTGTTTTATTTGTGGTCATTTAATCCATTTTGTGTCTGTAGATATTACCTACTTCACTATTTTAATCTTCTCTTTTTTCTTGATTAGTCTTGTCAGAGTTCTATGTTGTTAATTTCCTCAAAGAACTAGCTTTTGGTTTTATGAAATGTCTATTTTTTTTAGTTATTGGTTTCATTTGTTTTTGCCCCTATGTATATCATTTCTTCTTTATTCTTTTATTTTTTCTGTTATGCCTTTTGCAACTTCTTACATGGAATGTTTTCAATGTCTTTTTATTTTGCTTGATAAATTTCTGAATACCTGAAAAGTTCTGCTTTAACTGTTCTCATGGATTTAGAAATGGAGTGTTTGTTACTGAATTTTAAGTACTTACTAATTTCATTTTTGGTTTTCTTAGCCCAAAAGTTATGTAATCCTGTTTCCTGGTCATAGGATTTTTGAATCTAACTTTTTGTTGGTAATTTCTTTTCTTTTCTTTTTCTTTTTTTTTTTTTTAATTGAGATAGAGTCTCACTCTGTCCCTCAGGCTGGAGTGCAGTGGCATAATCCTGGCTCACAGCATACTCTGCCACTGAGGTTCAAGTGATTTTTGTGTCTCAGGCTCCCAAGCAGGTGGGACTACAGGGGCGCACCACCACGCCTGGCTAATTTTTTTTGTATTTTTAGTAGAGATGGCGTTTCACCATGTTGGCCAGGCGGGTCTTGAACTCCTGACCTCAAGTGATCTGCCTGCCTCGGCCTCCCAAAGTGCTGAGATTACAGGCATGAGCCACTGCATCTGACCCATTGTTGCTAATTTCTAATGTCATATTATGAGCAGAGAACATACTCTCTGTAATAAGTCCTTATAATTATTGGCAATTCCTTTGTGGGCAAATATATGGTCATTTTTGTTGTATCTATAACATTTAATTAAAAATGCATATTCTATATTTACTGGGTATAGAATTCTCTATATTCAAGAATTCCATTATTCAGATATTCTATATTTTTACTTACTTTTTTCCTGCTTTATCCATTTCTGAAAGGGAGTATTACATTCTTCATATAATTGTTGATTTATATGTTTCTTTCTATAGTCTGTTGTTTCTATACATATTTTGAAATTATGTTGGAAGGTATATAAATATTCATGGCTATATTTTCTTAATCTGCTATTCCTTTTGATCAATAGATAGCATTTCTCTGTGTTTTGAATTTAATTTTGTCAGATATTAAGATTTTTCCCTCAACTTTCTTTTGTTCCACATTTGCCTGGGGTATCTTTTCACAGTCTTTTTTTTTTTTTTTTAAGGTTTTATCCATTCTTTGGTTGCAAATTTGTCTAAGTCAACTACTATATTGGTGAATGTTGTTTTCTTTAATCTAGTGTGGGAGTCAAGACCTTCCAGATGTATTACACAAAAGGGAAAAGTTAAGCCTTGAAAACCAAGTCATGTCGCATGGCTGTTTCTCTTCTCTGGTGCATGACCATTGCTTTCTGGCCTTTTGTTGAGATGTTATCCATTAACAAGATTTTCTCTTCTTTATTCAAACCTAGACTATAGGACGTTGGGGATAGAGAAGGCTGTGATTGTTATCTCTTTATAACAGAATGTAAGCAACCCCCTCAGAGAGTAATCAATAGTAGCTAACGAAATCTTCTATCTGTATGTTAGCTTTTGTATGTAAAGTGTTTTAATTCTGTTCAATACTTTTGTTTTTGCCTATGTAAATGATCTTCATTTTCCCCCAAACTGGGAGCACTGATCAGCATTTGTTGGTGTAGGTGTGTCCCCAGAAAGCCGCCCTCACATTTTGTGCTTGAATAAACTCTTTTAACCATATTCTAGCCTTTTGATTGTTTTATATTGAAAACCCGTTTGGATTTTTAAAATTATTACCATTAGATTAGAGTTTATTTATTTCTGCCATTTTATGTCATATTTTCCATTTATTGTGTGTGTTTTTTCTTTTACTGTTTTTCATTGGGTAGGTTGAATTTTATTGTGCTGACAAAAAAGCCATATACTCTGCTTTGCTCTTGTTGTGGTTTCTTTCTCTTGTCTGATTGAATTGGCTCTCATCTCCAAGGTGTGTGTTAGTGATAGTGGGCATCCTTGTATTGTACCTGAGTGCTGTGTGAATGCCTTTAGCCTTTTCCTGTTAAATACGATGTATACTGTGGATGGTGCACTCTTTATATTATCAGAGTTAAGGATAAAACTTGTTACCCTCCTCCCCATATGACTGTAATGCATGCAGAATTTAATAGTCGTTTACTTTCATACTTTCTTACTTGCCAGGCCTTCTGATGGGCACACCATTGATATATAAATGTATACATTTTCTTTTGCAGAAACAGTAGTTTATCACATAATAACATTAAATAAAATTGACATTTTATTAAAATTAAACATTTGTGGCAGAGAGAGTTGTTTACTCTAATATTCATTTCCATTTCATAAACACTTTTTCACCAAGGTACACATGGCTGCATAAAATAAAGACTACACTTCCCATCTTCCCTTGCAGTTAGGTGAGGCCACCTGATTAGATCCAGCCAACAGGATTAAGTGGCATTGTTATATAATACATTACAGATGCTTTGCCCCTTCTTCCTCCCCTTCTTTCCATGAATGTGACAGCTGGAAATTCACGTTGTATCATAAGCAGGAGGGCTGTCCCCTACAAATGGTGACAGATGATTCCACAGATGCTATTCCAGCTCTGTCCTGCTTACATTGAAACAAGATAAACATAAACATCTATCTGATTTAAGCCACTGTTCTTTTATGTCATGTTAGTTGCAGCTGAACTTAATCCTAACTAATGTAGTTAGGATTTTTGGGTGTTCATTTCTTACTGGTCATCATTTTATACTATGACTTTTTATGTTTTTATTTTGATTTAACATTTGGTCTGAGAAGCTAGTCTTTGGACTAGTCAGATTTGAGGTTGAATTCTACTTTTGTCAGTTACAAGCACAAAACTAGGAATATTTTATATCTTTTTGCCTTAATTTCTTTATTTATAAATGGCTAATAGCATGATTGTTTTGAGATTAAATGTTTGTAGCAAGATGCCTGTCATATAATAGCAACTTGATGCATTTTTTTTTTGGCCATCCCTTCCTTATGTACTCTCCATGTTGAGGAATCATATCCTAACCCTACAGAATAATATCCCAAAATATTTCCCATAAAAAAGCTTCTGTTTTGGCACTGAGTGACTTATACCATGATTTTCCCCCCTTTTTATAGCTTTTCTTGATCTTTTTCTTTTTGTTTTCCTGTGAGCCTCAGGGTACCATGTCTCATTTGCTAATGCCAAGGGTAAGAGTGAGTTATTGTAGCTCATGATCTATTGCCATTAAATATAATTTTCAAGGAAGATTAAAAAAATACATGTTCAACGTTTTTAATGGGGGGAAAGAATGAATTTCAGAAGTGTTCAGCAGTGAATTATTAGGTTAGTACAAAAGTAATTGTTTTTTGCCATTACTTTGAATAGTTGGTTTCAATACTTTGGTTGAATTCGGTTCAGTTCATTTGGTGTGACCCGCCCTCTGGCTATGTGTTGAAGAAAGCAAGGCCTTTGCTCTCAAGCAGTTCTGTGAGACATCATATGTTAAGTAAATAAGTTTACTGAAGGCTATAAAACATACAGAGGAAGGCTGAGTGCTACAGGGAGAATGGAGGTGTTAGTGTAAACATCAGACTGTACCTGATGAAGAGTTTGAAGAGGAGTAGAGATTTTCTAGGTAGGTGACTGAAAATGTCCTAGGTAAGCCTGAGAAGGGACATTTGAGATGGGAGGACAGCAGACACTGAGGAATACAGGTGTGAAACACTAGGGCCTGCTTGGGCACCCAGGCGTGGCTCTTTATTGTCTGGTACAGGAAGCACAATGCACACAGTGTGTGTGCAGTTCTAGGGAGGACTGACTGAAAGTGATGGACAGAGGTAGAAGGTAAGGAGTTTTCAGGGATGAGAGTCTAAAAATCTAACGACTACCAAGGCAGCAGTGTTGAATGAGAATTGGATTGTGCAGGGGGAAACCACAGACAGGCAAACCAGCTAGACGCTGCTACAGTCATTCACGTGACAGATGACAAGGGCTGGAGTCAGGTGATGCGATCCAGGGTTACAGGGAAGAGTGCATGTTTGAGACCTTAAAGAGACAGAATTGACAGCACTTGGCTACTGATTGGATATGGGATTTCAGGGCTGCCTCCCACTCTGGAGTGGGTGACTTGATGAAAGATGAGGCCATCAACCAGGACACAGCATCTGGGAGGAAGGAGACAGGGAGAGAAGGCAACAAGCTCCGTTTTGGACATGTTAAGAGGATGCTGCCTTTGCAGACCCTTTTCCTCACTACTCAGATCTTGTCTTGATTTTTTATAGGGTGCTTCATGAAACCATCTATCACCTGCCGCTGTCGTGGGGGCGTCATAGCAGCTCAGTTTCAAACATTAGGTGATTCAGGAGAAGTATTTTAAGTCTTAGAAGAAAGCCCAGAGCAGAGCAGCATAGAAGAAATGGCAGAGATTTTAAGAAGGCATATGTGGTGCATTGCACATTCTGGCTGCTCAGATCCTAGGAAATTCGTACAACAAGAGTAAATGAGGCTCAATGGATAGAACCCGAGGACTCCCTGTGTTAGGAAATGCATACAGGGACAGAGAGAAGGAAGAGGCCATGGCCACAGCTCATGCAGGAGAGAACTGAGACATGCTGGGAGCACAGCCTGTGTCCAACCCTGGACCAAAATCCCAAAGCCCCCCAACCAACTGAACAGATCCCCCTCTTGGCCAAAGGGATCCCAGGAAAATCTTAAAAACTGAGTTTCCAGCCATGATGGAATGGGAGGTCAGAGGTGCCTCATTATACCCCCTCCCAAAACAACAGCATGAATGTCAAAATAGGGATCATAAGGCTGATACAACAGACTCATTGTGGCAATAAGATACCGAATTATAAACAGGACTTACAGCCATGCCAGGAAAGGATTAAATCACCCACCCCTGCGTTTAAAGAATAACTATGTTCTGACTGCCATGAGGGTTTTCTTTTTCTCTAGCAACTGAACAAGTATCAGCCTTGAGATAAGCAATGTTATAATAATGGCAGCTCAGCCACCGATAGATACTAACTGACCCCCATTCCACAAGCTGTAACTACAGCTTTGACTGCACAAGAGACTGATTTTAGTACCTTTCTCCTGATATGATACCACTGATCAAGGACTTGTTCTGTCTAGTTTGCAGAGACCGCACACTTGGGAGCCTTCATGTCCTTTCTTCACCTTTTGACGTGCATGGCCTAATTGTAATACATTTAGATGTTAAGCCTCCACCCCAGAGTGATCATGTGATGCATATAACCTGCATACTTGTTCAGTACACATGTATCAGGACCACCTTTGTGAATATTCATAGCTCCTGCTAGAATCTGTTGAATATGTATGCTTGGCCAACCCATCTGGCATAAATTCCTATTGCACTCTCCCCTCCCTTGAAGTACCTGCTTCTGGGCTCTGCCGGAGGCTACACTTCCCAGCTGGTTGGGATGGCCACGCTGCAAGCTATAATTCTTCATAAGAAAGTTATCCTTTCTAAATGTATAAACTGCGTGAGGTTTCATTGACACTTCCCATGAGAAAGCACTACTTTAGTAGGAAAGTAAGACTTCATGAAGGAAAATCAAGAAAGTTTGTTTCACTACCTATTGGAAAAATTAGCTAAAGTCTTAGTTTGTAGTTGGTGCCATTTGTGTTTTAATTAAGATTTTACTTATGTTATTAATCAGTAGCCCTTTCAATTTCCAGCCAAATTCCTGGAATTTTGGCGATGTTAGGTGCATTTATGATGTGGAGGGGCAGGCGTGCAGAATCAAGAAGTCTGTGTTTGGGCTAATATATTTGTCCACTTAAAAATGTCTTTATTTTTATTATTATTATGTTTTTGAGACAGAGTCTCGCTCTGTCACCCAGGTTGGAGTGCACTGGCACCATCTCTGCTTACTGAAGCCTTGACTTCCTGGGCTCAGGTGATCATCCCACCTCAGTCCCACTGAGTAGCTGGGACCACAGATATGTGCCACCATGCCCAGCTAATTTTTGTATTTCTTTTTTTTTTTGGTAGAGACGGGGTTTCACCATATTGCCCAGGCTTGTCTCAAACTCCTGTGCTTAAGCAATCTGCCCGCTTCGGCCTCCCAAAGTGCTGGGGTTACAGGCATGAGTCACCATGCCTGGCAAAAACTTTTTTTTTTCTAAAAATTAAAATAATTCCGGGAATTTATGTGACATTACACAGGGACAGCACAGAACAACTACACATAGTGCTCTGTTCAACTGGCCGGAAGTCAGTTTACTGCTTACTATTTAATTAGGAAGGTAATTTATTACTGCTCACTATTTAATTAGGAAGGTAATTTATTTATGAGGACTGCTTTAGCTCCAGTAACTTGAGGGCCAGTTTTCTAATGAGACAGTCATGAAATGGGATGTTTTCTACACGGCAGGGAGATGTGGTGAGGGGCAGAGGCATGGGTCAGATAGACCTGAACTGGAATCCTGCCTCAGTCACTTATTTGCTGAGTGACTTTGGCAAGTTACTTGACCTTCCAGTATCTCGGTCACCTTGCTTACAAAGTGGAGGGGTAACCTCTTTCTCATGGGACTGCTACAAGGATTAGATGAGACAGAGCATGTAAAACACATAGTAGGTTCTCAATCAAGGTGATGTCACCTTCCAAGAGAGGCTATTTTAGAAAAAGCACAGTGACTGGGAGCAGAGGACCTGGACTCAAGTGCTATGTCCAGTCCTCCCGGCTCTGAGAAGCTCTGAACTCCTCTGAGTCTCACTTGCCTTGTCTGTGAAAGAGCGCTAATGTAATTGTACTCTCTAATTACCTCTCGCAGATGCTGTAAGGCCCCCAACTCACAACATTGTTGAAAGTCCTCTAAGAGACACAAAGCCCTCTTAGTTATCATGATCGAAGGATGTTTATGAATGGGGAAAAAGAGGAAGGGAAGGCATGTGTTTGTTTATAGAGGGCTTTGTGGGGAAGACATTCATTCAATATTCAACAGATATTTGTTAGTGTAGGCTTTAGCTGTGTCCGCTGTGGGAGTCAGGACTGTGTGGAGGTGGAATTTGACCCTGGAATTGATTTAGTGGGGAACAGTGGGATCCCTCTGAACATGAACTCATCAAGAAGGGAGACGACATTCTGGAGCATATCCCTGACTTCAAGTGAAAGCACCATTGTGGGAGAAGTGAGGTGGGATTCCCAGGAGGACTGTCCTGCAGTCTAGACCCTTTTGACAAATGCCTGAACCCTAAAGTAAGTGGGTCTAACTGGGCTATATATTATGGTCTCCTGCAGCAGCAAATCTGACACTCTCAGTAACCAGACCCTCAGTAATTCTTCTGAATGCATGAATGTGTTGAAGGTGTCTCTGTGGGACACAGAAAAGACTAGGCACTGATATAGATTTGGGATTGGAGACGGCAGAAATTGACCTGCAATGCCCTTGGCATTAGGCTTCGGTGTCTAACTAGCAGCAACTGGAGCTTGCTGGGCATTGGGTCATGGCTCCCACTTTAGGAATAGGTAAAGTTGGTAGATATCAACGTGACAATTCTTGGAGAAAAGGAAGCAAATCGCAGAAGTCTTAGCTGGGAGAGCTTGTTCTCAAAGCTCAGGTGGGAAAAGCATTGACTGGAAGGAACTTTAGAGGGATCAAAGTTTCCATAGAATGAGTGAAGCTGTAGTTAGAGAAGCACTTTCTGGATGCCCAGGCTGCTATGTTATAACATGTATCCAAGGTGTGTTGGAAAGAAACAAAGGTAAAGGATGAATTATCTCAATTCCTAACACAGTTATACTCTCACGGAGGAGGAGACATGTACATTCCTGCTGTAGGATGGAGGAAACAATGAGGGCTATTCTAACAAGCTCTTTACACCTAGAAGCTGATGATCTGGCTTTCACAGAGCCACCTAATTAATCTCCCAGAAGCATGATTCTATTTATGTTATGACCCTGCTCCAAAACCTTCAGTGATTCCCAGTTGACTCTGCAGTTTTAAAAGCACCCCTGATGACAAGAATTTCTAGAATATCAGGACTCTTCCCAGAAATTCCAAACCAGTGCATCTAGTTGGGGGTGCAGTGATTGATTTCCCTTTCCTCTTTCTTCCCTTTTCCCTCTTCACTCTGAACTTCAGCATAAGGAATTTAGAATTTATCTGATTGCGGAATCAACTTGATCTAGTTCAAACTCATGTTTTTTGCCCGAATCTCAAGTCCTTGGGTGTCTCTATCTCTGTTTGGATTCTAGAAATGTCAGTTTTCCTCTTAAAGGAAATGTAGTCCACCACATGAAGTCTTAGTGCTCTAAGAAAGAGAAGCATCTCTCTTGCTTTGGCATTAGAAGTTTGTTAAACTAAATGTGTGTGTGTGTGTGTGTGTGTGTGTGTGTGTGTGTGCGCGCGCACGCACGCATGCGTGCACGTGATAGATCTGTGTGACAGTAGTCAGTGAATCCTTTGATTTTGTACTTGTCCGTGGTGACATTGTAGCAGGCATATCACAGTGCCCTTTCAGTCAGTCAGAACCTTTGACCCTTTTCACAGGTGCTGTTGACAAGCCAGGTCTGCCAGCGAATGTGCTCCATGTCTACAGACACAGCTAGCTCTTTAGAGGGACTTCAGGGTGCCGAGTTTTCTTTTGGGAGATAGCTAAGTCCGGAATTAGGACAATCTCGGGTTAGAAATCTGGCTCCTGGGTTCTGGCCTCGTCTCTGCCATTGGCTCACACTGTGGCCTTGTCCCCACTTTCCTCTCACTGGGTCTCAGTGCTTCCTCCTCCACAACACAAGAGGCCAGGACTGTAATGTTGGCTCCCGGCCCACCTCTGGTTTGGGTAAGGGTCTATGCGGAAGGCAGAGGTGTGCTCAGATAAATGTATTCATGCCCCTAATTCCCATTGCTAATGGGGAGAAGTAGGGAAAGGGATGCTTAGGGACAGAAACAGCTTCTAGTGAAGCCCCTGTTTCCTGTAGCTCTGCTTCTGATCTGTCCCAGGAACCTACAAGGCAGAGGGATGAGGCCTTGAATTCAGCGTGGAAAGGCCTGAATCCCAGACATCAAACCTGTATCTCCTTTCCTCACCATTAGGCAGATGCTTGGGACTGGTTATCTGGCCCGGCAGTTGAAGAAATCCTTCATCCGCTGGCTCCCAAAGGAACATAATGTCAGAGGAGAAGATTCCTGAAATTGGAGGTAGAGCCCTTGGTCCCAGCAGCTGAGGGAGAAAGGTGGAGGGGAGAGAGTCAGACAGATCATGTTTTGACCCAGTCTGGTTTCCTCCTTTTTGAAGTTCTAATGTTGCCAAAGGGGATTTGATTTCCTGTCCTGGGACCTGGGTGAACCTGGACCTCCTGAACAAGCCCAGGGTTAGGGGCCAGATGAGCTTGGCCTTGGGCAAAGGCTAGCATGCACAGCACGCCCTGTGAGCCTGGAAGGGCAGTGCTAGTCCTAAAATCCAGGGTGAACCCATGGGACCAGAGATGGTTGAAGCTGTAGGTAGAGATGTAGGATTCTGGGAGAGGACCACAAGCTGAGCACTGGCCAGCGCCCTCACCTGGCCCCGGTACTGCAGCAGTGCAGCTCTGTGGCATGGGTGAGGCCAGTAGGTATAAGGCTGTAGATTCTGGCTGGATAAATTGGGCACATGTAAAGTCTCATGGTTAAATGTAGGGGCTCCTAGTTTCCACCAGCTTCAGACATGGTTTGGCAATTCAGAAAATAGGCACCTGTGACTTGCTGAGGCCGGCAATGGATCCATGGGGTAATGTTAGGGAGAGGCCCTGGGGAAAGAGCTTCAGGAATGCAGGGAACTCTCTTGGAAGGACATTGTTCTCTACCTGCCATCCTTCCCAGCCTCCACCCCAAGCCTCTGCCCAGGGCTGGTGATCTGTGAGATTTGTGGCACGTACTGTCACCCTGGTGGAGGCACAGATGGAGGGCTAGTCAAGCAGCACTATTTATTTTTTGGAAGCTGCAGAACTGAAAACCTTGTGTCATCTTAACAAAGAAGAAATGAAACAGCAGGCAATTAGGCAGGAGTCTATCAATTAGGGAGCCAGAAAAATGCTTTGCAGTATTTTGATGATTCAACATTGTCAAACAAAAACAAAATATAAAAAAAAAATAACCCCAAACAGATACCAGGAAGCCCACAGAAATTGTTAAATGATCACTTGCTTTAAATGCATTTAAAATACATGGAAATGGAAAAAAGAGACAGAACCATTTGATAGGGAAGACAGAGTTACCATAATGTGATGAGCACCCTGTTTCTTTCTTTTTGTTTTTTAATTGCATTTTAGGTTTGAGGTACATGTGAAGAACATGCAAGATTGTTGCATAGGTACACACATGGCAGTGTGGTTTGCTGCCTTCCTCCCCATCACCTATATCTGGCATTTCTCCCCATGCTATCTCTCCCCAACTCCCCACCCCCCGCTGTCCCTCCCCTATGTCCCCCAGACAGACCCCAGTGTGTGATGCTCCCCTCCCTGTGTCCATGTGTTCTCACTGTTCAATACCTGCCTATAAGTGAGAACATGCAGTGTTTGATTTTCTGTTCTTGTGTCAGTTTGCTGAGAATGATGGTTTCCAGGTTCTTCCATGTCCCTACAAAGGACACAAACTCATCATTTTTAATGGCTGCATAGTATTCCATGGTATATATGGAGCACCCTATTTCTAAAAGGAATACGGTTGTCTAGGTTCTCTTTTCAGGTTCTCCTCTCAAACCTCCTTGACCAACAAATTATTGTGACTGTCCATTCACTCCCCAGCCTGGAAAATGTGTTGAGCCTTTCCTGGAGTTAAGCACAGAGAAAACAGGCAAGGCACATTCCTTCTCTCTTGGTCTCTGACACTGAGTGTCTCTCCCCAGCAGGTCATGAGGGCCAGCACCCTGGAACTGTGTGAAATAAGTCTTTTGCAAGTCAGTAGATAAGGAAGGAGAGTGTCTTGCCATGATCTGGCCGTGGCATTGTTCTCAGCTTTGACATTCACAAGAAATGGGAACCAGGGGAAGATAGACTAGTTTCAGAGGTTCCGTTTCCTCATCTGTAATCAGGGCAATTAATTCCTACTTTACAAGGTCATTGCCAGGATTAAATAAGATAATATATAAAAAGTTGGTGATGGAGAGCAGGTGCTAGGCACTGGTATTTCTCTTCCCTCCTTAGAGCTTCAGTCTTAAGATGACTGGCATCTCCAGGAGCATTTCCCATCTGGCTTGCCGTGCAGGTGCACAATGGAGAGGGCCATTTGGCCACATGATGACTTGTGGCCTTGCTGGGTACCTGGCCCTGGAAGACTTCCCAAAGTAGCTCAAGTTGCTTTCTTTAGGAACACTTTCCTCATTTCTCCACAACAGATTTACTTCGAGAAGAAGCTTTTATGAGGAACTCAAGGCTGCTGTTAGTATGATCTTTTTGTTCTCTCTGAGTAGAATGTGCACGTTGGTTTCTGCTTGCTTTTTATCTCTTCATTGCCTTAAGTTCTTCAGTTCTGGTGTACAGAAAAGACATTCAATGCACAGTTAACCAGAGTATACATGCATTCATTCATTCTTCATTTTTGTATATCTGTGTCTTATTCACCAGACAGAGACTAACATGGCAAGTTTGCAGGGATGGGACATGGAGGATGGGGTAGGAGAGGCCTCAGGGGGCCTCAGGGAGCTGGGATGATTGTCTGCACCTGCAGTAAAGAGGAGCCCATGCCAAGTGTGGCCCCCTGACGCCAGCAGGAATAGGATGCCCTTTCAGAGGTGGCTTCCTGCAGCCAGGCCCTCAGCCTCAGAGCAGGTGGGTTGAGGCTGGCCTTGGAGACAGGACAGTTTTCTTCAGCCAGTTGAGGAAGGGCCCAGGCTGCAATGGGAAACCACATGCGTGTCTGAGTGTGAAGGCCATTCTGAGATGTGTGCTGGGGCCGGTCTGGGCAGGCTCTGTGACAACCAAATGCTATGATCATGAAAAATGTATTTATTTCCACACACAGTACCCACTGTGCAAACATCCACATCACCACCTGCTCAGAGCCCTGCAGCTGCAGAGCTGGTGAGCCACTAGTGGTCACTTCGACAGCACCATCATGATACAGATGGGGAAACTGAGACCCAGAGCAGGGAGTTCACAAATCCAAGATCACCCCGAGAGCTGAAGGCCTCACTGCTCCCTGCTGCTCCCCCTCCCATCTTACTCAATGCTGCTCCCTGGACACAACCTCTCTCAATTCTCTATTTCTCCGACTCTTCATTTTTTGTTTTCCTGAATTACAACTTTTGACTACTGCTTCTTAATTTACCAGTTTTTGGCAATTATCTACTGACTTCTCATCAGGTCCCTGTGGACTCAGCTCACCTATTTTCTGCCCACATCTCATTTCAGCCTCCTGATCCACCCAGGTCCTCTCAATTTAATTCAAAACCTTGTTCACTACAGGTCACGTTAGTGCTGTAATTGCGTTTTCTTTCTTGTACATCTTTTCATTTTCCTGGAACTAAAAACCGCACATTGCTTTTTCATTTGCATAGTTGCTGATGTACCTGTTACTGTGTTTCCCTGCCGTCAGATCTGTCATAACCTTGGCAGATGGGTTTTTTCAAACGGGGAGCTGCGTTTGCAAGTATGTCTTAGACCAGTTCTATTCCCAGGGTGTTCGGTCCCCACCAATCTGGTTGGAGGCGCAAACGAGGTTACACTGCCAGGAGCCGTCTGTGTGACTTACACAGGCATCGACCTCTCTCCTTAGTCCAGGCACTCCTGGGAGTCAGGGTGTCTCTCCCACATGCTCACAAGCAACTCTGCTTCGGGCCGTTTTCTGCTGCTTGGCTGCCTCTGCCAGAGCGCCTCCTGCTTCTCTGCCCCTTCCAGCTCTCACTGTAATAGCCTCTCCTACCAGGGGCTGTAGATTTCTGCCAGGTACCTGCTTAGTGCGCTGAGAGCCTCCTGATGTTGGCTGGCACTGCGGTGCACTGCAGCACGATGGGGTGGATGCCCGCCTCTGCTGCTGGCTCCCAGGGCTACGTGACACCGACACGGGGACTGGGCCCACCATTGCCCTGGATTGTAGGGATATTCCACGTTGGTTGGTCAGGGACGAGGCTTTCTCTTTGTGCTCCCATCCTCGCCAGTGGTGTCCAAGTCCCCACTGTTTGTTCACAGGAGTTTACATTAGTCTGAGGCTGTTGGCTGCTGGATGGGTTGGTGAGGGTTGCCCTCCAGCATAGCTTGCGCTTGGTCCCTTTCACTGGGCGCCCTGATCCTTTTGCTTCCTGCTCTTTCTTCCTCTCCCCACTGCAAGGACTTTTCTCCTTTCTCACTTTCCTCTTCTGTCCCTGTCATCAGTGTACCACTCCCTTCCCTCCCTGTAGCCATAGTCTTAATTTGGGGAGCAAAATAAAAGCACCTGCCCTGGTAAAAACATCGCAGTCACGTTTTACCTAGGTCAGTATCTGTCTCTTGGGGTCTTGTTTCAGCTTGGGGTGGCCCAGGGCACCTGTGAGAAGGGAGAGGACGTACACAGAAAACAAATCCATTTATACTTTGAGTCGAACCTGCCTTCTCAGGACAAACATAGGTACTGCCCACGCCTGGGTCTTTGCGTTTTTAAGGGAAAAGCTGCTGCTACTTGATGTAATTTTGTTCCCTTTAGGAATTGGCAGGTTCCTGGGGCTGGCCTGAGGGCAGATTCCTCAGTGTCTTCGTGATCACGGCTCTTGGGTCCCTGGGTGCTGTCTCTGTTCCTGGGTCAGGCTTGTTCTGCTTGATTCCCTCTCTCCCCTGCAGGAGTCCCTGTTCCTCTGTTCACTGTCTTTTCAGAAAAGATCTGGATGCAGCTGAGGCTCCAGCTGGGTGATATGGTTTGGCTGTGTCCCCACCCAAAATCTCATCAAGGGTCAAGAGCGGGACCAGGTGGAGGTAATTGAATCATGGGGGTGGTCTCCGCCGTGCTGTTCTCATCTCACAAGAGTCTCACGAGATCTGACGGTTTTATAAGCATCTGGCATTTCCCCTGCTTGCCCTCTTCTGTCCTGTTTGCCGTCTGAAGAAGGTGTCTGCTTCTCCTTTGCCTTCCGTCATGATTGTAAGTTTACTGAGGCCCCTGCAGCAATGCGGAACTGTGAGTCAATTAAACCTCTTTCCTTTATAAATTACCCAGTCTCGGGTATTTCTTCATAGCAGTGTGAGAATGGAGTAATATACTCAGACCTGGCACTCTTGATTTAAATGAGATATGATTTTGAATGATTTTGGTGCATTTTAATGAAATGATACTATTTTTAATACAAAATGTCTTAAAACTATAAATATGATTGACTTTATAAATCTTTGGTAAACTATATAAATAAGTTCACATTTCAGAATCTCTCCCTCCCTCCCTTCCTCCCTCCCTTCCTCCCTCCCTTCTGTCCGTCCTTCCTTTTTTTATCTTCTTACAAAAATTAACAGCAATTTGGTTCAGAGATATGGCCACTTCACCTGTAGAGGGACACCTGCAGCACCCATCCCAGTTGTGGCTTGATCGATCAGCCGTCCCTCCCCAGCCAGGAATCCACTGCAGCTGTGAAGTCTCTGCTCTCTTTGTCTCCAGAGAAGTTGCATCAAGTAGATGGATGGGCACTTTCCAGCTTTAGAGGAAATGCACTTCAGCAACCCCAGAGCAGTTTGAGAAACAAATGTTTCTGTTGTAAACATCTCACACAGTCATAAACTTCAGCCTCTCTTTAGAGCCCCACAGAGACGTGACCCTGCCCTTCCCTGATCCCTGCACTGTAGTTTACGAGTCGTTTTCTCTGCAAGGGGGATTTGGTGACTCTCTAGCAAGGATGAGGAGAAGCAGAAATCCAAGCAAGGACCTTGCAGGGGCCTCAGGCATGTTCTGCCAGACTGTGCAATGTAGACGATTCAATAACACTTGGTCCAATGACCAGCACTGTGCCTGGAGCTGTGGTGAGAAGCCAGATGTGTGGGTTCCTGCCAAGCTCTGCCCTCTGTGAGTGTGAGTCCACATCCAGGCCCATGATTTTATCAATTTTAAAATCATGCCTCCTGTCTGACCTCCATGTAGGCTGAAGTCCTGTTTCATTGAGCAGCAATTGACTTTATTGTAATAAGATGATAGATTAGTTTGTAGGGCTGCCATAACAAAATGCCACAGACTAGGTAGCTTAAACAACAGAAATGTATTTCCTCATGGTGCTGGAGGCTGGAAGTCTGTGATCAAGATGTCAGGAGGGTTGGTTTCTCCTGAGGCCTCTCTCGGCCTGCAGAAGGCTGCCTTTGCCCTGTGTCCTCCCATGGTCTGCCCTCTGCACACACACCCCTGGTGTCTCTGTGTGCTCACATTTCCTCCTCTTTTAAGACACTAGTCAGATTGGATTAGGGCACATCCTAATGGCCTAATTTTAACTTACTCACCTCTTTAAATGCCTCATCGCCACGACTCCACATATTAAAACATGAAACATGAATTCAGCTTATAACAGATAAGAATGGGCTTGGAATGAGGAGCAAAAAAAAAAAAAAAAAAATTTATTAAGTGAAATAGCATAGACCTGGGCATTTCAGGTATAACATCCACGAAGAAATATGAAATGTGTTAAATATATGAATATTATTGATTTCACTCCTCTGAGAGTTAATGTTATGTAGGAATTTGTTGTTTTTCTGGGGCTGTGATTTGCGTCTTGCACTCTTCGAATCCCATGGGTAGGAGGGTTCAGGAACTGCCGAGAACCCTCAGCTCAAAAGAGCTCAGTGCTTCTCTACACCCTGCCCAGAGGAAATGGCATGTTCTAGTAATATCCGAGAGCTTGAGAACAACTGCAGACACCGGGGGCCACCGGGAGGCGAGCCTAGCACTTGGCTCCATCTAGGCAGGTGTGCAGTAACCTAGGACGGAGTTTTCTCTAGTTCATAACAGCCCTGCGCCATCCTGATAAATGGGGAAACCGAGGCTCACATAGTTTAAAAGATTAGCGTCCCTAACCAAGGAGTGACATGAGGGTGACCTGGGAGAAGTCAGAGCCCTGAGAATCAGAAAAAGACAGTACAAGTAATACAGATAAATAAATGAACAATCCTGCAACTGATGGATCATGTGAAATGTCCAGATGTGGAGACCAGTGCCCACGGCACAAGCTTTCTGTGGAAGGCGAAGATCTCCCCCTTACCGCTGGCCAGGGTTAGGGCTGGAGGAGCTGGAGGGGGACCAGGAAAGGTGGCCTCAGGGAAGCCCGGGGTCTCTGGTGCCACCGCCGAAGAGGAGACTTTTGGTCTGTCCAGCAGGTGGCGCCGCGCAGCCGAGTATCCGAGGAGAGCAGGCTCGGGCTGGAAAACCCGCCTGCGCGAGGTTTCTTTCCAAATTGCAAGTCCCTCGTTGGGGACTCTGCCTGCACTGCTAGGACTCCTGTCCGCACGGCATCTTCTCTCCAGAGGATTGAGGAAGAGGGTGTTTGTCCTCATCTAGAAACCGGCTTCTACATGCACATCTGCTGTGGAGAATAAAGCTTCTGCGTGGCCGTTGGCTTGCTGGCAGGCAGGGGTGGCCAGTGGGCAAGGCTGGGGCCAGCGGGAATGCTCTGCTTCCAGGCAGCCTGGAACTCTCCCTGGAACAGGGCGAAGGGTCCCCCAGTATCCAAGAAAGAAAGATTGTCCCTGGAAACCTGGGCCTGTTTTCCAGCAGCTGGTCAGTTTCATTTGTTCCAAAGCTGCCCCTGAGATGTAAAAGTCTTGGGAAAAACTAATTATTAACATTTTCCTAAATATTCCTGTTGGGACTTAAAATGGTATGTCTAAGGTCTTTCCTGCCCTGGCACTCATCCCTTTGTACGGTAGCATGTCAGCCATAGTGTGGCAGTTGCAGGTATAGGGACTGGATCTGACTCCAGACACTTCTATGACTTGCTGTGTGATATGGTGAGTTCTGTGGCCTCTCTGTGCCTCTGAGTCCTCTTCAGTAAGATGGAGATGGTAACAATTCTTATCTCATGGGTTTACCGTGAGGATTAACTTAATAAATATAAAGCACCTAGGGACAGCGTCTGACACGCAGTTATTAGAGCTAAGTGGTTGTTATTACCATCAGCTGAGTATACAGCACATCACACTAATGCTGGGCATGTTTTCCAATAATGCCGAATGGGATTTAAATGGGGGAAAAGAGCTTCTAGCAGGAAGTGAGGAGTGAGGCAGCCTATACTGGTGGGTGGAAGGCACCAACCAAGGGCCACAGGGATACCCATCCCCTTTGCAGAGAGAGATCTGCTCTCTAAGCCACCAGGCCCGAAACTCCAGGCAATTTGGAAGGGCTGATGTGAGGGGGAGAAGAAAGGGAGCTGTGGCTTCCAGCTGGGGTGCCAGTGGCAGACTGGGGTACCCATACATGGGAAATAATAGAGTCCAGCTCCAAGGGAAGGATGGGCAGAAACTGTGCCACCCAGGGGCACAGCCAGCTACCAGCCTGGGCAGAAAACCAGCTACCAGAGCTGGCCAGGAGTCAGTCCCCACAGAGAGGGCAGGAAAGAGGCTCCACTGGCCACTGAAGGCTTCAGTCCCCTTGTTCACCTGCGAACACCTGAAGGACTTTGGGAAGAACCCTGGGCCAGGGCAGTGCTGACAGAACACACTGCAGCAACCTCTCTGGGCTGCAGCTGCCACATTGGTAGGTGCCTCGTGGAGGCCCTGTCTCAGGCTGGGGGTCACCCCTTTAATGGCTGGATCCTGAGTGTGGAGTAGGGAGGGGCTTTGTGGCCAGGCCAGTGGGTAGGTGGATTGGGGCAGTGACATTTTGTCAGCTAGCTTGGAAATATTTTGTCAATTTCACAACCAGCATGTCTGTGTCCATGTGCCCGGCTGGGCCCCAGCCCTAGTCCTCTTTGCCATCATGTGGTCACCTGATCTGCATTGGCCTGAGGGAATCAAGAAGTGGGCAGCTGGGGAGGCTGGCACTGAATGACATCTGCATATTACCGCATTCCCACTGTCTTGGAGTGTGTCTCCAGCAAGGGCAGCACCCTGGCAGTGAAGAGTGAGGTGCCCTGCACTAGACTGCCTGAGTTTGGGTCATAATTCCACCACTCCAAGCTGCGTGACCTTGGGCAAGTGACTTGCCTTCTCTGTGTCTCAAATTCCTGCTTCCTGTTTTCTAAACCAAAAACCAAAATAGTGTCTTTCTCACAAGGTGCTATAAGGATTAACTGAGCAGTGTGTGCACTACATTTGGAACAGTTATAATATTTAGAACTATTCAAAAAGCAGTAACTTTTTTTCATTAAGCACACATTAATTTTGCATCATTTTCCTGGCCTTAAGGATACATATGTATTTGGGAGGGAGCTGTGAACTCTGCCTCTGTGGGATACAAGCAGGTGAACCCAGGGATCAGAGAGGGAAGGGGTTCACCCAGGCCACAAGAATGATCAGTGGCAGAACAAGGGAGGATCCAGGCTTCCCGATGCAGGTAGAGTCTTCATGGGTGTAATGCTTTGATATGGGCAACCTACTTCCTTTTCTTCCCTTCCTTCATCTAAGCTGATGCTTGGATTCTGATCTGTAGGGATGAGGAAGAACTGACCGTGGAAAGAGCCAGCAGGCCTTTATGGATTTATTTCTCAAGATCTTAGCCCTAAAGAAGGGAAGGGATTTGGGGCGGACAAGATGAGCAACCGGGACGAACATGCAGGAAGGATTTCCCCTGAGACGAGGGATCTGGGGAAAGCGAGAGTGCTATGTAGAACTTGCTTGTGGGCAGTGCCGGCTGCCGCTGGGTCCCTGTGCCTGTGTTTTGTCATGAACTGCATTTCTGCAGGCCCAGCTCTCTCTCTGGCTATTTTTTGCAGCAGAGATTCAGGCCATAGAGGAGGCTTTTTGTCTGTACACACTCAGCAATTAATGGCCACAGCAGCTGCCTGTTACAAATGCCTTTCTCTCCGAGCTACTGGCATGTGAAGGGTTTTGTAGATGGCCTTGCTTCAGGTGGAAATAGAACAGCTCTGAACTTGCTGCCTATTACCTAGAAGTCATTTCCCATAAAGTTATTTCCTTTGTGACACCATCAAGCAGGCACACCAGTGCCTGTTGAGGGTTTTGTTATTTAACCATCTCGTGTCCACAGGCACACGGGTTTTGCCTATGCTTCTGTGAGACCTCTGGCTACTACTCATGTGTGCTGGATCTTACGTGGTCTGTTCTCATTATTGGTATTGTCACTAGACTTGAGGCTGCGTGATGGGCTGGGGTCCCAGTGTAGCCATCTCGGGACCCAGAGCTGACCTCAACAGAACTTCGGTCTTCTGTCCCGTGAGCCCATATGTTGTATTTGTCACTCATAACTCAGCATGCATATTCTAACCAGTTCATTTTGGAATACTTAAGAGGGAAAGAACATGACAGCACTGGACTGAACGGGAATCCAGGTCCCTGCTGGGAGGGAGTGAGGGGTGAGGGTACACCAGGTCCCTGAGGATCCTGGAGGGGAAGCGGGCAGGGCCACCAAAATCAGATTTCTCCTGTTACACTGCAGAGGCTACTGAGGAGTCTCCCAACACTTCACAGGGAAGCAGGAAAAATCCAAGTTGTAAAACTTTCTTTCAAAACATTTTGTAGGTCACTTTTCTTCCCTCTTTGTTTTCATGTGGGTGACAGTGATCAGTTCCTTGCTCAGCCTTCCTTTATCTGTCAATCTTAGGATCAAGGTTGGCTGGGGTGGGGGGTGGGGGCTGGTGTGTCAGTTAACAGGCCACATGCACAGAGCTGCCTGCCTGGTACTGGGCCCTGGGTAGCTCCATTCTCAAAGGCTTTGGACAGAATCCCTGTGCAGAAGACGGTGCAGATGCCATTGGAACGGTCCTGCTCCTCATTCACAGAAGTGAGCTGGAGGAGGTTTGGGGAGGAAAGATACCAGCTGTCAAGCCCCTGTTGGTTGCTGTAGCTACATTCTGAAATGACTGGAGATCAGTTGCAATGGTCTACATTTTATTTGCTTTTATTTTCTCTTCAGGAGTAGCATCAGGCCTAAAAATAAGGACAGCAGAAACTGACCACTGGGCTGGTTGGTGCAGGTGCTGTGGCTTCCTGAGTGTGGAAGGTCCATAGCAGAGGACAGAGAAACGAGGATCTTTTGAGCCACTGTGGTGAGAGACAGGCTGGGAAAGAGCCATGTGGAGTTGGTGGGGGCACCCCTGCCAGGCCAGTTAGCCTGTTTTGTAGCCTTGTAATTTGACAGCCTGGTCCCTCCAAGGAAGGAAAAATCAATAGTGCTATCCACACACACTCAGCTTCTGACCACTTTAACTTCCATAAAGAGGCATCGAGCAATACTGAGTTAGCGGCGAGGCACAGAATTTCCTCTGTAGTGGAGTTCTTGTGGACCAGAAGGGGGCTCCTTCGAGGTAGCCTTTTAACATTTGTTAGCTGCTGTTTTTCATTTCTTTTAATTTTTGAATATGCAAATTCCCTAGCATATACAGATGTAAAGAGAATAGTATTCTTTACACTGGAACCAGTTCATTTAGGATGTTGTAGAGAAAACAAAAAGATGAAGACCAAAGTCTTGCTCTTTCACCCAGGCTGGAGTGGTGGAATCTCAGCTCACTGCAACCTCCACCTCCTGGGTTCAAGTGATTTTCCTGGCTCAGCCTCCCGAATAGCTGGGATTACAGGTGTCTGCCACCACAGTCAGTTAATTTTTGTATTGTTAGTAGAGATGGGATATCGCCATGTTGACTAGGCTGGTCTGTAACTCCTGATCTCAGGTGATCCACCTGCCTCGGCCTCCCAAAGTGCTGGGATTATAGGTGTGAGCCACCGTGCCAGGCCTCACACTCTGCATTTTACAAAATGTTTTCTTTTGCATCTAAGCTGAGAAAAAATGTTCCAGCTTTGATGGAGTTATTTCTGACACACTGTGTGAGCTCCTGCTTCATCCCAGTGCTACTGCAATAAAATCCTGAATTAACCTTTAAAAAGAAGAAAGTCCTGCGGCTTGTGACAACTTGGATGAACCTGGGGGGCATTATGTTAAGTGAAATAAGCCAGACACAGAAAGACAAATACTGCATGGTCTCACTTATATGTAGAATTTGAAATAGTCAAACTCACTGAGTCAGGGAGAAGAATGGTGGCTGGGAGGTGGAAAAATGGAGAGATGTTGGTCAAAGAGTGTGCACTTTGTTTTGCAAGATGAATAAATTCTGGAGATTTCATGTACTGCATGGAGACTGTAGTTCTCAGTACTGTATCGTATACCTGAAATTTACCAAGAGTGTAGATCTTAAGTGTTGTCATCATACATAAACACACACGCACACACACAGTGTAACTATGTCAGGTGTTGGACAAGTTAATTAGTTTCATTGTGGTAATCATTTCACAATGGAGATGTGTATCGAAATATCAAGTTGTATGTCTAAATGGATACAATTTTTATTTGCCAATGATACCTCACTAAAAACTCTACAAAACATAAAAAAAGGTCATCTACTATTTTAGCACAATTAAAAAAAATAATCTTTTGCAAAAAGGCTGACCTCAGGCAGTGGAGATTGCAGGGCATGAGGAGGCCATGGTTAGAGGCTTGGCCCCTGCGGGCAGCTGGAGTCGAAAGAGGTGGAGGAATTTTTGAAATATTCTGAAGTCATTGCTGGCAGAATTTACTGGGAGATTAGATATAGTTTATGATGGGGTTTATGTGTAATATTAGAAGAATGATGATATAACCAGCATGACCATTAAGATATAAATAATAATTATATAGTATGAATCTGTAATTTATTTAACTATCAAATCCCTCTCACTGTATCACACTCTACATTTTTTTTTTTTAAAACAGAATCTTGCTCTTTCACCCAGGCTGGAGTGAAGTGGCAGGATGTCAGCTCACTGCAACCTCCACCTCTCAGGTTCAAATGATTCTTCTGCCTCAGCCTCCCGAGTAGCTGGGATTACAGGTGTCTTCCACTACGCTCAGCTAATTTTTGTATTTTTAGTAGAGAAAGGGTTTCACCATGTTGACCAGGCTGGTCTCGAACTCCTGACCTTCTGTGATCCACCTGCCTCAGCCTCCCAAAGTGCTGGGATTGCAGATGTGAGCCACCATGCCTGGCCTCACACTCTGCATTTTACAAAATGTTTGCTTTTGCATATCAGCTCTCTGAGTCCTCAACCCCACCCCCACCCAGAAAAAGCTTATGTAGTCATTTGAACTTTCAACGTGAGACAGCTGAAGCTCAGAAAGATGAGTTTCCCCAAGGCGACTTAACCTCTTTCCAATTTACTTTTGGGGATCTTCTCTTATGGCTGAGGTGATGGTCTGATGTGAAGCCTGAGGCCACATTTGCCGATCTTTCTCTTCTCGAAGTCTCCCCACTAGAGCACCAGGGTTTGTGAACACAGCCTCTGTCTCACCATCTTTGGGGACCATGCTCACAACACTGTTATAAGAGAAGTTTCCCTGCTCTCGTAACTCTTCCTGGTGCAATACTGGAGGGATCAAAAATGGTAGCCATTATTACAAAGTAAAAAATAAGAGATGGTAGTGAGGATGAGGAGGAAAGAGAATACGTATACATGGTTGGTGGAATTGTAAATTAGTACAATCTCTATGGAAAACAGCATGGAGATTTCTCAAAGAACTGAAAACAGAACTACCATTTGATCCATAAATCTCACTGCTAGGTACTTACCCAAAGGAAAAGAAATAATTATATCACAAAGACACCTGCACTCGTATGTTTATCCTAGCTCTATTCACAATAGCAAAGATATGGAATCAACCTAAGCGTCCATCAGTGGATGACTAGATAAAGCAAATGTGGTATATATACATCATGGAATACTACATGCCATGAAAAAGAATGAAATCATGTCTTTTGCAGCAACATGGGTGGAACTGGAGGCCATTATCTTAAGTGAAACAACTCAGAAACAGAAAGTCAAATACCAATGTCCTCCCTTATAAGTAGGAGCTAAATAATGTGCACATGATATACACACATGTAGATTTATAGATATATATAAAGAAATAGCCACATAATGCTAGGTGGGGGATAGGTGAAGCAAGACAGGCCATAAGTTGGTGAGGTGATAACTGTTGAAGGTGAGTGATGAGTTTGTTACGCTATTCTCTTTACATTTGTATAGGCTGGGAAATTTTTGTATTCAAAAATTAAAAGAAATAGCAGCTGACAGGTTAGAAAATAGGAGCGTGAGAAGAGAGAAGCTTTGTACCAGCAGGAAACCCTAGAAGAGGAAGAGGATAAGTCTTATTTTCAAATTAAGATTGTAGTGTTGATTGTTATATAGAGCCAGCCTTCTAGTTTCTTAAGACTGAGCTGTATGATTTTAAATGATTTTATAATAACCAGAAATGACCAGGAACATCCTGAGATTTATCTTAGGGACTGATGAAAACTTAATCCCACTGGGCAGATTGAAAGGGTATCAGGCAATTTAAGCAGGGGAAAGAAATGCCTATTTTATATAGTATAGTTTAGATTTAGTGTGGATTCAAAACTTGCTACTATTCTCTGCTAGCTATGGCCTCTAGTAGTTGTGCCCCGTGTTACTTCTATCCCTTTGGGCTTCCATTTTCTCATCTGTACAATGTCTATGGTGATGCCTGCAGAAGGTCACTGTGTTAGAGATGACACAATATTCTTTGTATAACAAGTTGTAGATGCTATTGTTAAAAATGTAACCATTATATAGCAATGGAAACAATGCCAACAAATGCTCATTCATACATGCTGCATGCACACATGCAGGCCCTGGGAGGAGCTTGAGGGATGGAGGACAGTCTATAGCAGGGAGGGAGAGAGAGTCCAAGATGCATCCCATCTACTTATACGATGTTACAATTACATGAAAAAAATACAGGGGTTTGGAAACAAAGATAAAGTTTATCTGTGATTGTATCTCATGAGCTGTGCCTGTTCAACTAGCAGGTTACTCTTAGGGGACCAGGAGTAAAACCCTGACAATGTGAAGGGCCTGTGGTCATGTCTTTGTGGCAGTGTCCCATGCTACAGCCCAGGCAGTGGCATGAGCAGTGTCTGCAGCTCTGGGGAGGGTGAGCAGTATCTGTGGCTGTGGGAAGGATGAGGGAGGCTCAGTCCCTGGGGCTGTGAGGAGCAGCCTGTCTGTGCCTGAGAGAAGCCTCTCCATTCATTATCCTCGCTCGGCAGCTACAGTTCCGTTCTTACTGATGCATGGTCTTAAGGATGTCATGTTTTCTCTTACCTCTCAATTTGCTCATCTGTCAAGTGGGAGACGAATGGAAGGATGTCAGCGGTGGTCTTCACAGGAGAGCACAGCACAGAGCAGCAAAGCTGAACTTAAATCTCTAAGGTCTGTTTCCTGGAAAGATCTGTGAAAAAAGAGTAATCCCCACCTAGCCATGATCCCTGGTGAGAAAGGCCTGGTTATTAGACTCCAGAGGAGCTTTCATGTCAGGGCCACCGTATCACCTCTATGGGTAGTCCCGACATGGGACCTGGCAGAGTTTGCCTAGAGCGTGGAGAAGAGCACTGTGGCAAGTCTAAGCTTCACTCAGCAGATTCAGGTGCACAAGAAGATACTTATTTTCCAAATCAAATTTCACTTTGAGCTTTTGTTCTGTTGGGCAATAGAGCATTGTCACTCTTTCCTAGGGTTTCCAGCCTCCCGAGATTGTGTGGCGACCCCAGGGCTTCCACAGGACCAATGTCTGCTAGGGAGTGTTCATCTGGCCCTTGCACTGTCTGTCTGCAGAGTCAGGTTCTGCTGGCCCCTGACCTTTTCATCTGGCATGGGCTCCAGGGTCCTGACCCAGGTGCCCCTTGGGGACCACACCCTCTGGCCCCTGCCTCAGTGTGTCCCACAGCCAGTTCTGTTTGGGCATTTTTTCAGTTGCTGGGCATGCTGCCTGAGTGTTTTCTGTATTGGGACTCATAGAATATGAGTTTTCTCTCTCACTGGCCACACTCTGCAGACTGTTTCTCGCCTGGGAGGGGTCACATGAGGTTTGGGGAAAAGTCTACACCAATATCTTCTCTTCCTTCTTTGGAGATCAGGGTTTTGGAAGTCTCACAGGCTGTGTTTGCTTTCTACCCTACTACAGCTCACCCTGTGGCAAAGAAGATAGTAGGTCCAATTATAGAAATTATGGTAGGACTCACCCAGGAGGCTGCCTTCTCAGAAGCTGGGCCTTGGTGGGGACACCTTTTTCTTACTTGAAATGGCAACAGATTCAACAGCTCTGCATTGATTGGCACCCTCCCCCACCCCTGACACCCTGCCACCAGCAGAAACGATGATGATCAGATTATGCTGACCTAAGGAATGATTATATTTCTTATTCAGTTGAAGTCTTTTCCCTTTGAATTTTATTAATAATGGGATTAGCGATGAAATAGCTCCATTGGACATTTTAATGTATTTTTTATTACAAAAGTGATAGAAACACATTGTAGAGAATTTTTAAAATGAGAAAGAGAAATGGGATAAGCAGAATGGAGAAGGGAGGAATGAAACAACAACAGACACAGTCATTCAAGAACAGTTACATGCTTGACTCCTTCATGTTTCCTGTGGATCCTCTTTAATCTTTTCCACACCCCTGTGGAAAAGTGCTATTACCACCATTTTGCAGCTGAGAACACTGAGACACAGAGAGGTTAAGTCACTTTCTCAGAATCACACAGCTCTAGGCAGCCTGATTCACCACCAGCCGATACTGTTTACCACCTACTGCATTCCCATATCAGTTAGATTGAGTTCTGTCCTTTCATGCATCATTTGCTAAATAATTTGTAATTTTGATTTTGATTTCTTTTTAAAGTTAGCCCAAGAGTTTTCTTTTTTTTTTTTTTTTCCACAAATTCTTTTTTTATTATTATTATTATTTTTTAGAATAAAAAGAATGAAAGAGAGAAAGGAAGAGGAAGAGATTTTAGAAACAGAGAGAAAAGGAGAAAGAAAGAAACAGCAAAAGAAAGAAAAAAAGAATGAAAGAGAAAGAAAGAGGAAGAGATTTTAGAAAAAGAGAGAAAA
>CAUYQU010064243.1:0-17824 GCA_963574635.1 Cheracebus regulus
CGATCCAAACTGCCCATCCAGTCATCCATCTCCTCATCCATCCATCCATCCACCCACCCACCCATCTCCTCATCCATCCATCCATCCACCCACCCACCCATCTCTCCATCTATCTATCCATCCATCCATCCATCCACAAACCCACCCATCTCCCCATCCATCATCCATCCATCCATCCATCCATCCACACACCCACCCATCTCCCCATCCATCATCCATCCAGCCATCCATCCATTTACCCATCCATCCAACCCTGAAGCCAAAGAAAGTGAGGGTGCCTCAAATGTGCACCCTCTTACCCATCCATTCATCCATCTGTCTGTCCATCAAACATTGCTGAGCCCTGAGTTACTGGTGCCTTATTCTCAAGAGTTCCTAATTGGATATTATGTGTCTCAGATATGTAGGCCAAAAAACACAGAAATATGTTGCATTCATTATCTATGGCAACAGATTGCTTAGCAGCTTGAAACAAGCGTTGATTACCTCTCACAGTATCTGTGGGTCAGGAGTCTGGGAGTGGCTGAGCTAGGCTCAAGGTCTCTCATGAGGTTGAAGTTAAGATGTTGACTGGGAATGGAGGATGTGCTTCCAGAATAGCTCACTTACATGACTACTGACAGGAAGCCTCAATTCTCCATTGGTTTTTTTGTCCCAAGTCCTCTCAGGTCCTCATCACATGGGCCTCTCCTCGGGGCTGCTTGAACATCCCCACAACATGGCAGCTGGCTTCCCCTAGAGTTGATCCAAGAGAGAACAAGCAGGAAGCTGCTGAGCCTCTTAAGTCCTTATCTCTGAAGTCACAGATGATCACTTCATATCATTCTATTTACTAGAAGAGTCACTAAACCCAGACTACACTAAGGGGAGGGGTATCAGGCTCCAATTCTTAAAGGGATGAGTATCAGAGAGCTTTGGATATACTTTAAAACCACTGCATGTGTGGCAGATGCTGAGATAGAGTATGAAGGATGCTGAGAGGTAAGAGGTAGACTGTGGTCAGTTCTACCTGGAATAATAGAGGGAGTCAAAGAAATAAAGCTCGAACTAGGTGGTAATGAATGAGCCGAGTTCTATCTTAGACCTGGAATGTGGCCTTAAACAACTCACTGTCCCCTTCTGGGTCTCTGTGTTGTGAAAATAAATTGGGACCACCCAAAGGAGATCAAACAGAAGCCATTCATTGTAAACTTGCTATAGCAAGGGAATTGGCCACTGTCACTTGCATTTGACAGAGACTCCCAGGCAGGCAGGGTGAGGGGAAGCATCATAGTGAAAAGGGGAGGCTTCAGGTGTGCCCCGATTGGAGGTTGTTGGGATGGGGAAGTGGGAGGTGGCTAGCTGGAAGCCGAACATCTCATTTGATTGCCTTAGGAGCATTTTTGGCTTTCTCTCGTTGGTGTCGAGTTGGAAGCAGTAGTCAACAGTAGGGAAGCTGACCAGAACTGACCGAGCCCTGATCGTTCTGGGCCTATTGTCACAGAGGTCTGATCTGGCTTCCCGGGCTGCTTGCTACAGAGACTCTGTGCCAGGGTTCTCTTTTCCTACACAGACAGGCCATTGTCCGTTTATACCTGTGGGCTTTTGGGGTCCTCCTCTGAAAATCAAAGGTTGGTTGATTGAGCTCTGAGGTCCTGCGAGCCCTGACATTCTGAGGATCTGGCTTCTTCACCTGGAAATGAGGTGTCCAGAGATGGCAATGTGCTGGATGGAAAAAGGACTGGCCAGTCCGAGTGGCTGCCATGCCAGAGGTGAGGCCTTGTGGACAAACTGGAAACGAAAGAGAGGGAGATGACTTGATTGGACCCTTCTCTCTGTGGGCACTGCCAGGAGTTTCCAATTCTCAGCAACCCACAGCATCTCAGCATCTTTGACTATGGACCTTAAAAGTTACAGATCACCTCAGGCGACTCCCCCAGTGCACATGCAGATGCTTAAATCTGCATTACTATCTTCTCTCCAACTGGCAGTATTATTCTTGCTTGATTGCCTCTAGAGACAGCAGGCTCACTCTCAGTGGAGACAAGGATATGGCCCATCTGCTCTGGCACATGGGGCAGCTTCCAAGATGGCTGGTACATCTGCAGCGTGCTCAGCCCCTAAGCACCCATCCCACCACATCCTCCCCAGGCTGACCCTTCCCTTCCCTCTTCCTGCATGAAACAGCGACTGAGGTTTTGCCTCAGGAAGGTCCCTGACAAAATGAGAGGGGAAGGTTAGAAGGGAACCCAGCCTTTTTCCAATGCCCCCTCCATGGGGAAGCCTTTTTATCAGATTAGCAATGGTCTGGAGGAAACGGGACACAGGACTGGTAAATTTTGACATGGAAATGGAGATGAGGAAAAACCTGTATGTGCTCTTCAATTACATCATTATGACAGCACAGACCTCCTAGTGTCGCCATATCATCTGAAGGTCACCATCACCCTGAGGGGCCTAGCAGGGCCCCGCCTCCAAGGTCCCCCTTCTTAGGGTGTGACTCTACCACCTGCCCGCCTGCCGAAGCCCGCAAGTCTCCCTGAACTTTTCTCCTCCTTTGTGCTCCCATATCTGATCCTATACAGTCTGTTTCCTAATGGGCACAGGAACCCATCCTTCCTGGCCCTCCCCGACCACGGTAGTGCAGAAGTCATGCCTAGGGACTGGGGCCCAGCAACCTGGACTCAAATCCTGGTGTTGGCATGAACAAGTTGTGTGGCCTCTGGTGCCCGATCCCACCTTGTTAAGCCCATCTCTCATCCCCACAGCATCCCTTCCCCACCACCCAGGAGGACGGGCTTCCTGAAGCCCAGCCCACCCTCCCTTCCTCTGTTCCAGCCTCTGCCCCATCAGCCTATCCTCCAGGTTCTGTCACGCCGAGCACCCTACACAGAGGCTGGTGAGCAGAGGACTCTAGCCCAGTTCTTCTTGAAGGAGATGGAGGGGTCGGGGCTGGGTGAATAAATACAGCAAACAGCCTGATGATACAGGCCCCTTCTGCATGGAATTAAAGTGACACACAAGTGGAGCAGTAGCCCTGTAGGTGGGCTGCTGGGGTTTGTATCTGGCTCTGCCATTTACTAGCTGTGACCTTCAACAAGTCCCTTCACCATTCTGTGCCTTAGCTTCCTCATCTTAAGATGGGCTGGTAATAGTACCTGCTCATGGGTTATAAGACAGATGGTCCTTCCCAATGTGGGTGGACATCAGCTATTCTGTTCAGGGCCTGCAGAGAACAAAAAGATGGAGGAAGCGTGAATTTGCTCTCTGCCTGTGACTGCTTGTGCTGGCACATCAATCTTCTGCCCTCAATGTTCCTGGTTCTCAGGCCTTCAGATCTGAACTGGAATCTCCACAGCGGGCTTTACTCGGTCTCCAGCTTGCTGACAGTGAACTGTGGGACATCTCAGCCTCCACAATCATGTGAGCCAATTCCTTCTAATAAATCTCCTTGTGTGCATGTGACCTGTTGGTTCTGTTTCTCTGGAGAATTCTGATTAATGCACCACATGCTTAGAATAGTGGCTGGCACATAGTAGGTACTCAGTGAGTATTAGCCAATATTGCTATCTTACCTGGTTCCATAAATAGGCTCCCACTGTAAAGGTGTTCCTTTTTGTCTCACTTTGGAAGTGACAGGGCCACCAAAACCAATCCTTGCATGTTTCTCCAGGAGGCCTCTCTGGTCTTGTCTGGTGTCCATGAGCCCAGCTGCACCAGGGACCTGAGGCCAGGCCTGTGGGATGCCGACAGAACTGGCCTCCTAGTGCTGAGTGGGCCAGGGTCCCTCTGGTGGCTGCCACCTGCAGCCTCCTCTAGGCCCCTGCTGGCCAGGAGGTGTGGGCAGCTCTGGGTGCACACCAGTTTTGGGGATGAGGCTGGGATCAGGGGAAAAAGTATGTCTGCTTGTCTGGTAGGGTCTGCCTCCCAACTCCACGTGACTGAGTTTAATTCAATTAATTTCAAAGCACTTCTGAGCACCTACTCTGAGCCAGTTGGATTGCCAGGGCCCCAGAAATAAGCCAGACCCAGTTCCTGTTGTTAAGATATTCTGCAGAGCCTCCATCTTTCTGCAGATGGGCTTCAGGGGTTGAGGAGGGGGACTGCACCCCAGCCCACCCAAGTCACAGCCACAGCTCATCCCTCCAACGCATCTCACATTTTGGTCTTCAGCAAGACAGTTGCTTAAAAGAAAATTTTTCTTTTTAACAGCCTTGGAAATAGGGTTCATATTAAATGTGGCCTTGAAGTATGAGTTAGATTTTGACAGTGAATAAGGGAGTGAGAGGAAAGAGGGCCGCCCGGGTAGAGAAAACAGCTTGAGCAAAGGTGTGGCTGTGTGCTTCTCAGAGGGGAAAGAGGGACATTTATTGAAGATCTGTCCAGAGCTGAGTGTGAGTGAGTGCCTGGCTATTCAGCTCGCACGAGGGCCTGCAAAGAGGACGCTATTATCCTCATAGACAGATGAGGCTCAGAGAGGCAAAGGGCAGGGCATAGGCTTGGGAATCAGACCAGCTCCGAGATCTCTGGCACACAGGCGCTTTCTATTGCCAGAGCCTGCTTGAGGGGAGGCAGAGTTCCAAGCAGGTTTCATGCTGGGTGTGGCCAAGACGGGCTCCAGCTACTGGGCTTGAGTTAGCACTGCTCCCTGGTGTTGGAGCAGGCTCAATGGGCAGAATTGGGCTAACAGGGAGGACTTGAGGCTGTCATCATTCATGGCTGCAGGGACATGGCGCAACCATTTATAATTAGAGTTATAACTTAACCAACAAAAAAAGACTTGATAAGTACTTTCACCTCCCAGCATACACATATCACATCTATTACTGCCACTAAGAACTGGAGACCAAAGGTGGCTGGTTCAGAAGCCCAGCCCTGTGTTAAGGACCTGTGGGGTCTGTGCAATGTGGAAATACCCCAGGGGTAGCTCTCTTCTGTATCCTCCCAAGGTCTCTGGAGTTCCCAGGATATTCATCTTATAAAGTGGTTGGTGAAAAATAAGCCATGAAAACAACAGAAATGTGATAGGTAAGTAGATAGATAGGGGATTAGATGGACGGATGGATGGATGAATAGATAGATAGACAGACCGATCATAGACAGGAAGGGAGGGGGCCAGGCTGGGAGTTGGCAAGGATACTGCCCCACAGTCCTGCCTAGCTGGGCAGGACCAGGGCCAGCTAGGAGCAGGGAATAGATCAAGATGAAGCAGAGATGCTGCTGTCAGAACAAAGGGCCCAGAGGCTGCTCTGTGCAGCGGCTGCGTCACCCTCCAAATACAGGGTTCAAATGTACAACAACTAACTTCCCCAGGCAGAGATCTTGCTTTGATCGAAGCTGTAACCCCAGAAAGTGCTGGCACATAGAAGGTGCTCAAGGCATAGTTTTTGAGTGAATGTGTGGAAAGGCTTGTCCACATCCCAACTGAACTTTGTAGGTAAACTGTCCTCCCAGCTGCCCCACGCCTGGAAGAAGCACTACGTGTGCCCCAACTTGAAGGACGGGTGCTATCAGGAGCACTGGCTATGGCGCCTGAGGACCCAGGTGTAAGGTCTGATTTTGCTATTAACTGAGAGTTCAGCTTGTACATGAGTCACTGTATACAACAGCCCTCTGAGGTGGGCATCACTATCCCCATGTTATAGACGAGGAAACTGGGACCTCAAGAGATCAAGCCACTTGCCCAAGGTCACAGAATGTGGCAGTCTTCAAACATCTCCCCTCAAAAAAATGTTTTAAAAGAAGCAAAGAAAAAGAATTTTTAAAAAACAAAAGAAAAAAAAAAAACATGGCCCCAAAGTTCTTCGACCCTCCTCCCACTGATAGGTGGGGTTTACAACCCTTCCTCTTGAATCTGGGCTCTGTGACTGCTTGACTAAGAGAATACTATGGAAGTGATATGGTGCTCATGTGGGTTTCTGGGCTCCAGTCGTAAAAAGCTAGCTGGCTCCACTTCCTCTCTCTTCAGATATTTACATTTGGAACCCAGCCGCCATGCTGTGAGGAAGCCAGAAAGCCACAGGGAGAGGCCACTGGAGTCGTGTCGGAGGCAGCCCAGCTCAGGCCACAGCCAGCAGCCACCATCAAGGCCTGGACATTAGTGGGGAGGACTTGGAGATGGTTCCGGTCCTGGCTGTCAAGTCACCTCCAGTTTTTGCGACATTGCAGATGGAGATAAGTGGCTCCCACTGCCTGTTCTGAATTCCTGGCCATGAGTAGCACTGAGTTCAGGAGGTTGCTACAGCAATAGTGACAGGGACATTAGGGAGAGCAGTGGGGCCATGTCTGGAAAGCAGGTCCTCCTGACCCCAGAACCCATCTCTTCTCCACTGCCTCAGTTTACCTGGCACATCTGCATTTCAGATGTGCTGCCTGAGGTCATGGGGCCCTTGAGGGGTGACTTGGCCAAGCCTAGGAGGTTCCTAAATATCACTCCCAGCTGCTCCGTGGGTTGGCGCATCTGTGTGGGGCTGGCCCTTCAGAAGAGACCAATGGGAAGTGTCAAGGAGCTCCCTGAGCTCAGACGGGTGTGGACTCTGATCTCAGGTCTGCCAGCTCCTAGCTGTGTGAACTTGGGCGAGTCACTCTGTGCCTCAGTTTCCTCCTCTGTACAGCAGGGTTACCAGGAAGGAGCTGATAGCCCTGACAGAGGACTCCGTGTGTGAGACTGAGGCCCCGTGTGTCTCCGTGAAATAAATGTTATCAACACTCTTAATCGTGGCTTAAAGACTCAGAATGTCAGCTCAGGATGGGACAGCATTCAGTTGGAAGGTCACAGGCCCCAGGGCAGGGCTGTGTGGGAGAGGAGATTCAGGCAAGGGCTGAGATCCGGAGCAGGAGCTCTGTGTGGGGAGTCAGAAGCCTGTGTCCCAGTGTGCAGCTTTTAGAGTTTTTTGGGGGGTTCATGCTCTAGAGATTCTTTCCAAATGAGAGCACCATTTGACAGGACTGAGAAAAAGAAAGTGACTCTCCAACTCCTACTTTGTATATCTCTGGTCACTGTTAATTAATATTGAAATTAACATAGATTTTAATTTTTTTAAATTAATTGTCTTAATATTCCAGTAAACTTTAATATTGTTAATACAATTTAATTAATTTGAAAATACACTCTGTAACTATGAGCTATAACAGTGAAATGTAGCAGTGAATGTATGCATTAAATGTGTTAATTCTGTTCCATGTCAACCCTGAAAATACCAACATTTCTGCACCCCTGGTTTAGCATGTCTTTAAAAACATTTACTGATATATGTTATTTATGTCAAGCAAGAGCCTTTTCTCTCCCGCTTCCCTGTTCCATTGCCAGTGATTCCTCTAACCTTATCCACTGGTCATCCTTCACCAGCCACATCCTTTCCCTTGCTGTTCCTCAGGCACCAGGCTGAGGAACATTGATTGATATTGGTATAAATAATAGTTGTACATATTTTGTGGGTATACGTGATCATTTGCTTCATGTATGTGTTGTGTAATGATCAGATCGGGTACTTGGGATGTGTATCACTTCATTTTTTTTTAATATAATGAGAGCTTCATAATATGGATGTGGATGAAGCCAGGCTGGGTGTTTCTGGGGACTGTGATCATTTATGATAGGTCTCAACCTCCTTGGGGAGAGACTTGGCAAGAGACCTGCTAAGACCCTGGCTCCATGGCAAGAGAAACTGAGGCAAGGTCCCAGAGGCATGGGCTGGGCCAGTGCCCAGGAGTATAGGAAGCACTCATCCACTGACAGTGTATATCCTAGGTGCGCCTGTGTGGGAGGCCCTGTTCCAGGCATAGGGATAGAGCGGGAAGCAAGAATCCAAGTCCCTCCCCTGTGGGACCTGTGCTGTGGTGGGCAGACAGGCAATGAAGTACAGTCAATGTCCAGAGATCTCACATGCTCAGTGCTAGAGAGGAGAAAAGCAGAGAAAAAGGTGAGGATGGAGGGTGGGAAGCCTGCACTAGTAAGTGAGTAAAGACAGAAAAGACGGGGAGGGTGAGCTGTGCAAGCATCCAGGGCAGGAACTGGCATATTTTTCCATAAAGGACCAGACTGTAAATACTTGAGGCTTTATGTACACTCTGGGGTCAGTCACAACCCTCAACTCCACTGTGGTAGGGCAAAAGCAGCATAGACAGTATGTAAATGGGTGGCCTGGTTGTGTTCCAATAAAACTTTATTTACATAAACAGGTGGTGAGCCTAACTGTGCAACCATGGAGCTAGGGGAAGAGAATTCCAGGAAGAGGGAACAGCGAGTGCAAAGGCCCTGGGGTGGGAGTGAGCCTGGTGCCTGTGGAGCAGCAAGGAAAAGGATGCGGCTGGTGAAGGATGACCAGTGGACAAGGTTAGAGGAATCACTGGCAATGGAACAGGGAAGCGGGAGAGAAGAGGCTCCTGCTTGACTAGGCCTCAGTCAGAGTTCATCCAGGGACCCTCACCCTGGGCACGTGGCTACAGACCCAACTCTACGCTCCACTGAACACATCTGAACCTGCATCCACTGCCATGCTTCTTGCTCTGGGGAGGATTGGCTGAGATCTATCAAAAAATCAGCAATAGTTCTCACCCTGGGAGTGGTCTTTGCCCTCCAGCCCAAGTCTGATACTGCCCTGTCTTCTTTATCTATTCTCTACATGCTTGTTACCAGTGGCGGGTCTTGACTATGAGTCATCCATATTCTTGGCATTTTAAACAAAGAATTGGACAAAATGCACAAACCAAGCAATGACAGAATGAAGCAATGATTTACTGAAACAAAAGTACACTCCATAGAGGGGAAGCAGGCTTG
This sequence comes from Cheracebus regulus, assembly GCA_963574635.1. Lineage (NCBI taxonomy): Eukaryota > Metazoa > Chordata > Mammalia > Primates > Pitheciidae > Cheracebus > Cheracebus regulus. The sequence continues at coordinate 8,759 of CAUYQU010064243.1, forward strand.
AGCAAGTGGCTCAAGAGCACTGGCTGCACATCTTCTACGGGTTAAGTGCCCTCTAGAGGTTTCCCATTAATTATCTAGAGTTACATCCTATATAAATGACCAGTCTGATTGGTGGCAGGAGGTGATCGATCAGAGGTACTTAACATTTTTCATCTGCAACACAGTGGGAAAAGGGGTAGAGTTTAAGGCAGCAGCCTCTGATCCTTGTTACTCGGGTGTGCAAAGATGGGGTTTTCCTTTGATTCAGTTCTAGGAAGGTAGTGTGAATCGCCTTAGGGTCCCTGCCTCTAGACCCTATTCTCCTGCCTTACACTCTTCCTCCCAGTCTCTCCTCCACCCCAGACCAGCAGAGCTAAAACAACCACTATTCATCCTTTAGCCTGTTGGGAAGGGACCTTAGCCTGGGAGTTGGGCACTGTTTCCACCAAGCTTATTGGATAAGAAGTGTGAGTCCCACACAGAGGAAATGACTGCCCAGATGAGGGAGGCAGGAGCAAAATGCAATAGTCTGACTCCTCAGGTGTGTGAGTTACCTCTGTGGGTAACAAACATGCTCCAAGGGGTTTACCATGTGCCAGGCACTGGAATGCCATCCAAGGGGCCAGTGTTGGTCTAGGAGAGCCCACCTCGGTGTAGGCAAGGGGGTGGCAGTACTCATGGCAGTAACTCTTCATAGTCCCAGCACACTCCACCAGGACTGAGTCAGGGAGCGTGGGAACAGAATGCAGAGGCAGGCGAGGATGGCCCTTTGGCTGATGATGCAAATGCCCCTTTCCCGAGGAATGATGGCATATTCAGAGAATTTTGAAAAAGTGTGTTATGGGCTAGATTTGGGTTACAGACAGCTGTGTTCAGAGGCCAGGAGCTAAATAATAGATGCCGATGAAGAGATTTCTATTACTCAAGTAGGACAGGTACTCCAGGCAGCTGGGGTGGGGACTGGGAATTTGTAAGGCAAGAGGGCACAATGCCCACTCCCAACCCCACCTTCCCCTAAGGGCACTGTAGACACAGGCTGAGCCCAAACCCCAGGTCCTCTGCCACCTATTTCAATGACTAGGGGAGAGTTCTATCTCCCTAATCTTCCATTTCTGAATCTGTCAAATGGGCACAACAATACCCATCTCAGGTTTTATTGACTCATTGATGTATTTGTTTAGTGGGGATTAAATGAGATGACAAGTGTCTAACTCTTGGGGAATTGCAGTATTCAGTGGGAGTTAGATCCCTGCCCCATCACCTTTCCTTTGGAAACCCCTATCCCAGGAGGCAAGGGATCCTCTCTGACGATGAGGGTATGCTATTTATGCAGCATACCTGAGGGACAGTGTGACCAGAGGGGTGGGAGTCAGGCACTGAGGCGGCACCTGCTGTTTACAAATTGTTTTATGACTGGCTGTCAGAGCTCCCAAATGGCTCAGGAGCCAACCAATCATTTTAATCCATGTTCTGGTTTGTTTGTTCATTCATTCATTCAGTCAGTCAGTCATTCAGTCATTAAGCATGTATTACATGCCTACTCCATGCAAAAAATACGTGAGAGATTCAACCTTCCTACCTAACCTTATCTCACCTCATTCTCTCCAGCGACCTCTCCTCCCCGCTGGACTGGACTTCTCACTGTCTCTGCTCTCCAAAATGCCGAACACTCTCCGTCTCAGTGCCTTGACTCAAGCTATGGCTGTTGCCATCACTGCTGCCTCTGACTCATGAAACAAAGCAGCATGTTAGGAAGATCCCAGATTCAGAGTGATTCAAGATTCAAGGATTCGAATCTTGGTTCTGCTCCTCACTAGCTGTTAAGTTCTTTAGCCTACCCAATTCCCAGTTTCCTCATCTGCCAGATGGGGATGATACCAGGATCTGTCACAGAAGGTTGTTGTGAGAATAAATACTATGAGATGTGTAAGATATCTATTATGGCTAAGTCAGTGGCTGGCTTGGAGTTGAAACTTAGTAACAAATGTCTATTGAACGAACCTGATGAATTCTGGCCTGGGAGGTGGGAAACTTGAATCTTGGTCACAGGACTGTGTGCTTGAATAAGTCACTGCTTTTCTCAAGGGGCTCCAATCCCTTGATTAAAATTGCAGAGTTGGACCACCAGAACTCCAAGTATTGACATCCCTGCCTTCCCATCCTGTATTTCTGAATTGGATCCAGGGACACTTGGCACACAGCCGGCTTCATCTCCATCCTCCCTCAGGGAAGACATCACTAGTTGATCAGAGTGTTCTATCTGCTGAGCCCTCGGAATCTCTCCACAGGGCACCTGCCAGCCATCGCCAATCAAACCAGAGGTGACCGTTGAGATCAAACAGACTTTTCATTCCCGGTCGGTGCCTGGGTGAGTGACGAGGCCTATCAGTGCTGGAAGACACAGTCAAGGTGATGGATGTGTAGGGGTGGGGGAGTGTGCAGAGCAGAGGTGCGAATGTGGGGTGGTGGTCCATTTGGGAAGTCCCACAGGGCACAGACACCACTACCCTGTCACTTTTGTCCCACCAGCCCTTCTTCATGGCTTCACCTGGGTAGTCATTATATCCAGTCCAGGGAAGAGGCGGAGGTGAGGGAAGGGCACCAATTATGAACTGGGTGGCATGTTCATTTGGTTTTCATGGCTGATGTCTTAGTCCTCATCAGCAACTCTGCCAGGGAACCACTCTTAGCTCCACTTCAAGGGTGAGGAATAGGAGGCTCGGAGCTTACTGATCATGATGATTAATCATAAAACCACAGTAATTGGCTTGGGTTGCACTCCAGCTTCACCCCTCTTGGCTGTAGGATCTTGGGCAAGTCACTTACTCAACCTGTGCTTCAGTGTCCTCATGTGTAGAGTAGGCATAATAGCAATATCCACCTCATTATGAAGGAGTTAGTACACATGAAGTTTTTGGAACATTATTCAGCATTTAATAAGATATCAGTAAACTATTTTTAAGACTGTTGGCATGGATTTCATATTCATTTTGCTATTCCAAGCACCTCAGACAATGTCCTATACATAGTAGGTGTTCATTAAATGCTTTAGAACTACTTGTTGAGCATTATCAATTCCCCAGAAAAGTCCCATATCGGTCTTCTTGATGCCAAGAAAGACCCACATAGGTTTCTCTTGTTGCCAAAGAGGACATCTCAAAGAAAATAACAAAAATATTTGTAAGAAAATAACAAAAAATGCAAGCACAACATATCAAAATTTGTGAGATGCAGCCAAAGCAGTGCTGAGAGGAAATTTTATAGCACAAAGAGGCCTACATTAGAAAACAAGGAAGCTCTCAATCAATGATCAAAGTTATCCCCTCAGAAAAAGAAAAGTGAAATAAGCCCAAAGTAAGAAAAAGAAAGGAAATAATAAAAGCAGAAGTAAATGACACTGAAAACAGAAAAAGAAATTAAAAAAAATTTAAAAAAGAGCTGGTTCTTTAAACAGATCAATGAAATTAACAAGCTTCTAGCAAGACTGACAAAAAGAAGCTATAGATTACTATATCAGAAATAAAATGCAGCCAGGTGTGGTGGCTCATGCCTAGAATCCCAGCACTTTGGGAGGCCAAGACAGGAGGATAGCTTGAGCTCAGGAGTTCAAGACCAGCCTGGGAAAAATAGTGAGATCTCCTTTCTACAAAAAATTTTTAAAAATTAGCTGGGTGTGTTGGCATGAACCTGTAGTCCCAGATACTTGGGAGGCTGAGGTGGGAGGATTGCTTGAGTCCAGGAGGTCAGGACACTGCAGGATGCCATAACTGTGCCACTGCAGCAAGACCTTGTCTAAAAAAAAAAAAAGAGAGAGAGAAAGAATGGAAGGAAGGAAGGAGGAAGGACAAGAAAGGCAGGCTAAAATAGTCAATGTTATGATATTATATCTTAGCATAATAAAAATTGTAAACAGGCTAAAGAAAAAACCACAGGATCATATAAATTGATGCAGAAAATTCATTTGATGAAATTTAACATGCATTCATGACAAGAACTGCCAGAAAATTAGGAATAGAAGAAAGTATCCTCAACTCGATAAAGAGGATCTACAAAACTCCTGCAGCTACATCACATCCTATAGTGAAAGACAGAAAGGGTTTCTCCTAAAATCAGGAGCAAGACACACAGGTCTGCTTGCACCACTGTTACTCAACATAGAACTCTTTGCCTGAACCCCACCCCTCTTGAGACTCCACATGGTGAAGATGGGCTGGGCTGTCATCTTTTCTTGGGGCTTGAGTCCTCAGACTCACCAGCTCTAACCCCACTCATTCATATCCCTTTCAAGAATCCATGGGGGAGTGCAAATGGTCTTACCTGATTTGATGAGGTTGAATCGCTCTGATTTATACTAGGAAACAGCAAATCATTTGCCACATATAAGTTGCACTGACTTGTGGCACGCTAGCACCATATCCATGTGTTCAGCATGGAGGTCAAGAATTGATGATGTAATTCAACCAGGAAACAGGCCCAGAGAGGGTGAGTGACTACCTCAAGATCACATAGCCAGATAGGGGCAGAGTTCAAAGATCTCATCTCCAAAGTCAGTCTCCCTCTAATGGTACATAATGTGGTTGAAACCTCTTCCAATGTGGTATTTGATCACACTGACAGTGGTCTCTGTCGCTGGAGGTGGGCTGCAGCCAGGGGTGATGGGGCTGGCTGAGCTGGGCTGTGACTCCTCTGGGGCATTACCAGGTCTCTGACTCCTCTGAGGACACAGCCACACCAGGCAAGTTCACCAGGGCAGGAAGCCCTTAGCCTGGCAGCCAAAGGGGTTTGCTTTGACCCAATGCCTCCTGTTCCCAGGAAGCAGGAAGCACGTCCACTCTGATTACGGCTGACAGTTTGCCGCGGGCTGGTCTTTGATAGAAATACTGTCATTATGTAAGAAGTTACATAAATCATCTTGTGATGTCTGCGTCGCACATCCACAGAGGCACCGCCGGGCTGCTCTGTCCTCTGCGTGGCCTTTGTATGTTTCCCGAGCTGGCGTGGTCAGCTGGGCCTACGTCTCCCGGGCAGGGGTGGCTGGGGAGAGTCTGCAGCTCCGGGCTAGCTCGAGCCCTGGGAGGGAGATGGGCCCCGCATTGGCTCACAGCTGTCGGTGGGAGCAGCATCTTAGGATCACCCGCACCCCAGCACTGTCTTTTACTGCCAGTGGGAACTTTGCGAGTTTCCAAGCCCATTCCTGCCTCAATTTCCTCAGCCATTAAAGAGAATAATCATGGCACCTGGGAAGAAAAGGACAATATATATCACGTGCTTCCATCAAGTAGAACTCTACACTCGTATGATCAGGTGTGAGAATGAACACCGTGGGGTTGGCAGACCGGGGCTCCCTTCCGGGCACTCTTCCTAACTGTCTCTGAACCTTGGGTGACTCACTGTCCCTCTCTGGGCCTTTCTGTCATCATCTCGAAAATGAGAAGTCAGCCTATCATTTGGAACTGAATTTCCTACAGAGGTGTGAAAATGTAAATTCTCCTTTAACAGGTATTTTCGGCAATTTAAAACATTACCAAACATGTACCAACAAATACATTCAAACGCATTTGAGTTCACAAGGTGACACGCTAGGCTGCCGACGGGTGAACTTGGGCAGTCAGGTTAACTCCTCTGGGGGCAGGTGATAGTTTCTCCAGGGACCCCTTTCGTTTGATGACTGCATAGGATCATAAGAGAAGTTTTTTTAGGCTGGGCTCATAGCTGTAATTCCAGTACTTTGGGAAGCTGAGGCAGGCGGATCACCTGAGGTCAGGAGTTTGAGACCAGCAACATGATGAAACCTTGTCTCTACTAAAAATACAAAAATTAGCTGGGTGTGGTGGCACGTGTCTGTAATCTCAGCTACTCAGGAGTCTGAGGCAGAAGAATCACTTGAACCTGGGAGGCAGAGGTTGCAGTGAGCCAGAGATAGAGGAAACCTTCAGACGAGCTCCCTTCCCTCCTGCAGCTCACCTGGGGTGGGCTCAGCTCACCTGGTTGGGGCAAACAATAAACAGACAACAACAACAACAAAAAAAGCCGCAGCTGTTTACAGTCCTCTAAAAAAATCCTGTTCAGTGGAATGGGCAAAGTATTTAATTCATAAAACATTTAGTAAGAAGCTACTCTGTGCCAGGCTGTAGTAGGGATCAGATTACAAAGGGCCTTCTGTGTTTAGGAGGTTAAACTTCATCTCTGGCTCCAGGCACACAGGGATGGGAGAGGGTGTTATTAACAACGCAGGAAGTTGGCAGAAGGCATCCTGGAGGAGGGAATGTTTGAGCTGGGCCTTGAAGAACTGCTGAGAGGACAGGATTGGCTGAGTTGGGCCCAAGAATCACGTTTGAGGCTTCTGTGGGGGTGTCACCAACTGTAAATGGGAAATAATCCCCTCCCCGCCCAGAAGCAGGAGGATAATGAGAGAACACTGCGAGAGTCTCATGACTTGCATGATTACTGCTGTCTTTCCACCTGCCTATATGAGGAGGAGCCTTCCCTTGTGTGGGTCAGAGGTATCCAGAGGCCTGGCCTCACGTGACAGCTCCCTCCTCTCCCTGATCCTGACTTCCCAAAGCTGCAGCTCCCCATATTCCGGAGCCGGGAAGTTCCAACGTTGAGCTAGAAGAGTGGAACCCAGGACGCGTGGAGAAAATCTGGTCTTCTTGGCCGGCAGCGCTTAGGCAGGGTCTGGGGCTTCAAGAGGCCACGCAGCGAGGCAGATCCAACTCAGCCTTTGCACACAGACGGGCCTGGCTTCACGTTCCAGCTCTGCTGGTTAACGCTGCGCGGCCTTGGGAAAGTTACTCAACCTCACTCCATCTGTCAGGGGCAACCGCAACACCACCCTCACGGAGTGGACCCGTGAGGTCTCCGTGTGGTTGTCGAATACGGCTCTTGTGGCTCTTGGCACGTGCTGGGTGTCCACAAAGAATCCATTTTCTTCCACTTTTCTCTCCCCTTCCTTCCTCTCTTCCCTCTATTCTTCCCTTCTTCCTTCTCTCTTTTCTCAAAAAGTGTTTGGTGGAAGAACAGTCTGTGTTAAGAGCTATGGAAAGGGTTTTATAAGACATCAGCTCACCTCCCATGGAGTCCATGGGCCTGGTGGGGAGGCTCACCACCAGACTGGCTAAGAAAGGAGAGACAGCTTCCCCAGTGGGCAGTGCAGGACAGGCGGGCAGTGCAGGACGGGCGGGCAGGGCAGGACGGGCGGGCAGGGCTGCAGGTGCCGTGGGATCTTGAGGAAGCTGGGAGCCGAGCTGAGTGGCTCTAAAAGATCTTGATGCCCTTAGAAGAGAGGAGATCTTCCGGAGACAGGAATGCTGCAGCCCACATGGAGTGCAAAAGCCCGGGTGGAAAGGGCAGAGCACAGGGAAAGGTTCAGAGGCCCGGGGGAAAGCGCAGAGCACAGGGAAGCAGGCAGTTACTTGGTCAGGTGCTGGCTTCCAGAGAGCTTCGAACTCTTGACTGTGCACACCGGCCTCATGCCGTAGGCAGCAGGGGGCTGGCCCTGATGGCCACGGGCCCTCAGGGCGCTCTCTCCAGCCATGTGTGCCAGGCGTTTTGGAGCAGAAAGGATGTTTCCTGCCTGTCCCAGTCAGGGTGGGCCGGGATGTGCTACAGTAACACAGAGCCCTCACATCTCTGGCTCTCAAAATGAGGAAGGCTTGGCTCTCACCCGTGCAAAGCCTGCTGCAGGTAGGAGCAACTCCCCAGGGCACGCGGTGGCCAACAGTCTAGGATCTCCAGTCCAGTAGCACCTCCATCTCGGTCCACACTTCCCCGACCCCGCAGCAGGGTAGGGGCAAGAAGAATACAGTGCTGGCTTTCAGGCCCTAAATTGAGTTATAGCTTGTCAGCACTGGGCCATCTCCTCCAAACTCTTCATTTTGCCTGTAGGGACCCTCAGGCTGGGGGAAGGGGGGATGGCTTGGAGTCAGGCCACAGCAGCTGTCTATTGGCCAGTGGGAAGGATTGGGGCCATCACTCCTGGTTGGAAGCCCTGGCCCTGCCCTGCCAGTGCCCCCAATCTGGGCAGGGAGACTCCAGAGAGGAGTCCTTGGCATCTTAGGTTGTAGTACGGAGGTGTTGGTTGGCACGTAGACCACCAGCCATCTGGCTGATGAGGGAGACGGGAGGAGAAGGCGGTGGAAGGGGAACAGGAGAGGAAGGGGAACAGGAGAGGAAGGGGAAGGAGAGGAGGAGGGAAGAGGAGGCTGAGCCTGGGCAAGATGACGAGGCGTGAGAGGGACCCAAGAGCTGGCTGGCACGGAGGCGCTACCATTAGCATTTCCCAGGCAGCCGCCCTCGCCTTCAGCCTCACCTTCCCTCTGGCCAGTTGGTGGGCAGGGCCAACGCCGACGCTGGGTTCCCTTGCTCGCTCAGAGCGGCCCTGTTTGCAGCCCCGCCGGCGTTGGCACGGTGACAGTAGCCAAGTGTGCAAACTTGTGCCATTGTCCACAGGCTAGGGGGAGCCATGGAAACTGGCTAATATGACACAGGAAAATGTTTGCTGATGGCAATTCTATGGGCTTTGTCCACCTCTTTCTCTATCATGACGACTCGATTTAAGTCCCTAACTGTTTGACTACAAATGCAAGGGGACCGTGCAACGCCAACCTTTTGTCCGGCTGCGCTGAATGGGCAATTCAGGCTTTGTGCAGCTCAATTGAGGAAGCAAACATAAAGACAAGATTCCTGAGAGCTCCAGCTCCCTTCCCATGGATATTCCAGCACCTCGTTAGACAGTCCTTCCTCGGCCACCTTTTCCGACAGGCATCAGCCACCTCCCGACCTCGAAGGCCCTCCATGCTGGATCCCTGGGGGATCCTGGCAGAGAGGGGAGTGGGGGCGGCAGAGGGAGAGAGAGAGAGACGCAGAGACAGAGAGAGAGAAGAGTGAGAGCGAGAGAGCCACTCAACACTCAAGGACAGCGGGAAAACTAGCCCGCCCCGGCTTACCCCGTCCGATTGTCTGTCTGCACTGGAGCATGGCAGCTGTAGGCCTGGAGTCTTTGGGGGAGGTTTGCAAGCCCGTCTCCACCAGGCCCAACGCCTTCTCCATCCTGGACATTTTAAACACACACACACACACACACAC
>CAUYQU010064244.1:0-14071 GCA_963574635.1 Cheracebus regulus
TCCTCTCAACCCTGCAACAGGTCCTGGTGTGTATTATTCACCCTTTGTGTCGATGTGTTCCCAATGTTCAACTCCCACTTAAGAGTGAGAACATGTGGTGTTTGGTTTTCTATTCCTGTGTTAGTTTGCTGAGAATGATGGCTTCCAGCTTTATGTATGTTCCTGCAAATGACATACACTCATTTATTTTATGGCTGCATAGTATTCCATGGCAAATAGGTGTCAAATTTCCTTTATCTAGTCTATCACTGATGGGCATTTGGGTTGTTTCCATGTCTTTGCTATTGTAAATAGTGTTGCAATAAATATATTTTTGTATGTGTCTTTATAGTGTAATGATTTATATTCCTTTGGGTATATGCCCAGTAATGGCATTGCTGGGTCAAATGGTATTTCTGGTTCTAGGTCCTCGAGGAAATGTCATACTGTTTTCTATAATGATTGAATTAATTTACGTTCCTACCAACAATGTAAATGTGTTCCTATTTCTCCACAGCGTCTCCAGCATCTATTGTTTCTTAACTTTTTAATAATCATCATTCTGACTGGCATGAGATGATATCTCATTGTGGTTTTGATTTGCATTCTCTGATGATCAATAATGTTGAGCTTTTGTTCATATGTTTGTTGGTCATGTAAATGTCTTCTTTTGTTAATTGTCTGTTCATATACTTTGCCTACCTTTTGATGCAGTTTTTGGGTTTTTCTTGTAAATATGTTTAAGTTTCTTATAAATTCTGAATATTAGACCTTTGTCAGATGGGTAGATTGCAAAAATTTTCTCCATTCTGTAGGTTGCCTGTTCACTCTGATGATTATTTCTTTTGCTGTGCAGAAGTTCTTTAGTTTAATTAAATCCCACTTGTCAATTTTGGCTTTTGCTGCAGTTGCTCTTGGTATTAGAGTCATGAAGTCTTTGCCCATGCCTATGTCCTGAATGCTATTGCCTAGGTTTTCTTCTAGGATGTTTATGACTTGGGGTTTTACATTTAAGTCCCTACTCCATCTTGAGTTCATTTTGGTATAAGGTGTCAGGAAGGGTCCAGTTTCAGTTTTCTGCATACGGCTAGCCAGTCTCCCAGCACCATTTACTGAATAGGAGATCCTTTCCCCATTGCTTGTTTTTGTCAGGTTTGTCAAAGATCAGATGGTTGTAGATGTGTAGTGTTATTTCTGAAGTCTCTGTTCTGCTCCATTGGTTGATATGTATGTTTTGGCACCAGTACCATACTGTTTTGGTTGCTGTTGCCTTATAGTATAGTTTGAAGTCAGGTAGCATGATGCCTCCAGCTTTGTTCTTTTCCATCAGTGAACTTTTATATTGTTTCAATATCTTGGCTATTGTGAGTAAACCTTCATTGGATACAGGAGAGTAGATATCTCTTCAACACATGGATTTCCTTTCCTTTGGATATACACTCAGAAGTGAGATTGTTGGATTATATGGTAGTTTTAGTTTTAAATTTTTGAAGAAACTCCATAATGTTTTTCATAATGCCTATACTGACTTACATTCTCATCAATGGTGTGCAAGAGTTCTTTCTCTTCCACATTCTCACTAATAATTGTTATTTTTTTGTCTTTTTAATAAAAGCCATCCTAAAAGCTGTTAGATAATATTCCATTATGGTCTTAATATGTATTTCCCTGATGATTAGTAATACTGAACACCTTTTCACATACCCACTGAGCATCCTTTTCTGGAAATTACTTTCAAATAAAATCCATAAAGAAGCTTTTAACATCTTCTGAGTAAGATAATACTTAGCTTTTAAACATGCATGTTTGGAATATTTTCCATTTTATAGTATGCTTTTTGAAAGTGCAACAAAATAAAAAGAGTTGAAGGTTATATTAGCAAGTGCATAAGGCAAGTATGACTTTCATAAATATACTTTCATAAAGTTACAAATTATTGGTTGTTTACCAATTTGAGCACACTGCCATAATTGGTTTTATTTGCATTAAAATACTCAAAGTTAATATTAAATGCATACATTTAAGTCATTTCAATCATTTGTTTTCTCTATTGCAAACATACTTTATGCTGTCTCAGTAAATTGCTAGATTTTAAATTTTTAGTAAGGTGTAATTTATATACAGCCTTATCACTATTATAGTAAGTCCAATAATACATACTGCAGAAATAGTTGTAGTCTTGTGTGAATATATGCAAAAAGGTTTTCAGGTGTCTACAATTATGCTGACACTGCAGGCACACATTTAGAACTAAAAATCACATTTAGAAAGCTATATTGACTCAACCAATGGAAGATATTGAATTTATGGTACATTTAAACTATAAAGTAAGACAAATTTCCAGTTTCCAGAGGAAACAACTTTAGTAGGTTTATTTCTTAAGAAAAAACATCTGGTTTCAAACAACACATTGCCAAAGTTTTACAGAAAACAAGGCTCTGCCAAAGTACAATCAATAGATCCACAGATAACTTGATATATGAGAAAAACAAAGACCTTCATTTTGTTGCCATGTAAATAATGGTTTCCCAGTTTTGAAATTATATGCACCATCCATTTGACTTGGCTCCATTTATACAGGCCATCTTGGAATCACTATATAAAGCATTGTTGTGGGAATATGCTGCCATGATTGGTGGCAGGGGCAGGAAGGAAGGTGAATTCTACATTACCTCTTAAATTCGCCAAGAGCATGTCACATGACACTATACCTACAATTCAGTCAAGTCAAACTTCTGAAACATTTATCTATTAGATGAGGTTTTCAGAGATTATAACTGAGGGCTCTATGGGAAGAAATCTCTGCTTGTCCCAAAATGGAAACATAAGATGAAGAAAGAGAAAGAGAAAAGAAGAAAGGTAAGAAGAGATATTTAACGACTACCCCTCTGATAGGCACTGTGATAGTCACTTTCACATGTTAGCTCATTTCATCTTTAATCAAACTATCTTAAAGGAGATAATGCAGCTATACATCAATCCATCAAAGAAAGAGAATTACTTTTCTCTGAAATGTTCTAATAGAATAGGCTACGTGTGGTTGACTAGCTTTATTGTTCATCAGGGAAAGACATTGTTCAAAGCATTATAATGTATTATATGTATGTGTTTGCGTGCACATTCACACATGAAATTGTGCATGAATGCATGCATGTATGTACAGGAAATGTCAAGTCAGCATTGCAGATGAAATTATTTTGTCATGAAATTATAAAACTTAGCAGTTTATAAACAGTAATTTTATTCATCCTTCTCATCATTTAAGCTTTCAGAAAAAGTCTATGACCTTGTGTTGGTGGTCCTCAAAACAAGCCTTAGATCTGGTGATTCTTAGAAGGACTCAGAGAATTCAGCTAAGCTTTTATACTCAGTTATGGTTCATTATAGAGAAGAATGCAGATTAAAATTAGCAAAGAAAAAAGGCACATAGGGCAGAGTTCAAGTTAAGACTAGGTGCAAATTTTTGGTTATCCTCTCTCAGTGAAGTCAGATGAACAGTGGTTGATTCTTCCAGCAACAATATGTGACATTATTTGCAAAGTGTTGCCAAACAGGGAAGTTCACCCAAGCTTTGGTATTCTGGGATTATATTAGGGGTCAGTCTTGCAGACATGAATGACCTATGTTACTGACGTAATCTACTCAATCTCCAGTTAACCCCTCTCCAGATGTGAAACTGATGGCTCAGGACTTCAAGTGAATAATACATGCATTCATCATAAATTACATTATTATCATAAACTATCTGGCTTGGTCCAGCACCCAGAGTACTCAAAGACATACTTTTCAGGCAGGCTCTTCCAAGGGCTTAGAGATTATCTTCCAGGAGTGACTCAAAGGCCAGTCCTGAAGTCTTTTGGAATGTGTGGGGTTTGGGCAAACCACGTCTGCTGGGTTAACCTTTCACTGCACAACATAAAGGCTGTAGATATTTCCTGATTTCTGCAACCTACCACACAAACGTTAATATAATACATTATTAAGATTTTTAGATGTTAAAGACATATTTCTTCATCAAATAAGTAAATATTTTAGCCTATGGCCAGTTTATTCAGAAAGGGACTATGTACAAAGCATACTCTCTGATTAAAAAAAAAAAAAAAGTTGCGGTGAAAATTTAGTTTTCCAGGAAAGTTTTGAGAATATTGGTAAGGTTTAGGTTGCAAGTCACCATTCAGAGGCTACCCCGAAGTGAATGTCATATGACTGTACCTCGGGAATTAAGCCCAAAAGTTGGAATTAAGGTGTGTCAGATGGAAGCATAGCTGAGGCCAAGGGAAGATCTGACTAGCAGACATCTACAGCTTAGACCTGGAATTCAAAAGAACTTGGACATACCCAAGGAATCAGGCATGATTGGTAGACATGATGGGCTAAGGCTTGGTCAGTTATTAAAATAAAAGATAGAATAGGTCATTAGTATCCTAATACTGCTATATAACAAATTTCCACAAACTTAGTGGCGGAAAACACTGCAAATTTATTATCTTACAGTTCTGGAGGTCAGAACTGAAAATAATCATAAGGGGTTAAAATTAATGTTAATACCAAACTGTATTTCTTCTAGAGGTTCAAGGGGAAATGCTATGTCTTTGCCTTTGTCAGCATCCAAGGGCAGCTTACATTCCTTGGTTCATGGCCACTTTCATCTTCAAAGTGCATCAGTCTAACCTCTGACTGTCATCACATCTCTGTGATTCAGACTCTTGTGTATCACTTTTTTCCTCTTATAAGAACCTTGTGATTATATTGTGCATACCTGAATAACATAGGATAATTTCCCCACTGCTTGTCTCATGATCCTTAACATAATTACGTCTCTGAAATTCCTCTGCCACGTAAGGTACTATATTCACAGATTCCAGGGATTACGATGCAGACATCTTTGGAGGACCATTATGCTATCTACGTAACAGGAGACTAGGCATCCATAGGAACAGCTGGAGTTGAAGGAGACTTATAGCAAATACCACTTTTTGATGTTAGGTAGCCTAGTCAAGTCCAAAATAATTTGATTGCAGCCTTATTTACCCAGGAGACTGTCATCAATAATGGATGGAATGTAACCCGAAATGACCATCAACATTTAACAGGGATTTTTCCTTAGTTTTGTGAATCTAGAAAACCAATAATTAGTAATCAAGAAATACTCCTTATATGAAGGACTCACTCAAATTAACAGATATAAAGAGGAATTTGCCTAACAACTGTCATTTATTTTTCATGTACTATATGTCTGATTTTGCCAAATCAAGTACTTAGGTTATTTTATGCAGTTCTCACTGCAGTATACGAAAATAGGTTTTGGTAATCCTCAATGAGAAAATTGAATCTGAGTGTTCATTTACCTGCCCAAGATGTCTTAGAAAGTAACCTGGAAGGGATAGAACATGAATCTGAATGATTTCAAAGTCTAGGCTTTCTCCATTAGAATGTTAGTATGCTAATTAAAAATGTGGGATATCCCTTTCCATTTACTAAATTTTTTCTATCTGTAATTATTAATCCATTGTTATGTTCATAATTCAGGGTATCTCTTTTTCCAATTGTCTGAACAAACACAAGTTTGCTAACTAGGATTTCTTTGTAAGGATTAAGTTAGATCACTGGGTGAAAATGGTGAAATCTTATCAGAAAGCTAACATGAAAGCTAATGAAATACTGTCTTCCTTCAACAACAACAACAACAACAAACACCCCTAAGTGTCTGAAATCCTTTTGGCTGGATATAGTTTTGTTTTAAGATGATAATACTATTGGTTCAGTGGTGACCTATTTTGATAAATACAGTTACTCCATGCTTTCCTTCAATACTATTTGAAATTTTGAAACGAATTAAATAAAGCTGAAAATGGCTTAAAACAATGGCAATTTTAGAAAGTAAGCAACTTGGATTTGAGGCATCCTCCCTACACCTCTAATTTTCTCATATCAATGTGATTATTGATTATTTCTGAAAGTGTTTTGCCATGTGTGATGGAAAGAGAGAGCACTTTGAATACCAAACTTGTGTACTTGCTTCATAGTAGAAGTAGAAATTCACAAATGTATGTTTAAAGAACAGTAACTGATTTGTGGGGAAAACAAAGAAATATTTTCTCCCCCAACCCCTGATTTCTACAAAGAAATTTTCTAATATTCCATAACCTGATCATGTTGAATTCCAAATATTTCTCTTAGATACTCTGAAGCAAAGATGGAATGCCAGGAAGAAACTTATTTCTTGCAAGTCTTTAAGTGAGATATTTAGCTATTACATCAGAAATCTATCATATGAAATCATCCTGTGGAAAAAAAAATAGATTTTTAAAAGATATTTTCTTGAAATCATTTTCATTAATCTTTACATACATCACTAAGTCAAAAATTGAAGATATATTTTTAGTACTAAGTCTACTTATGACTATTTTAACTCTAAGTTCTTGAACTACAGTATAATGATATGATGTTGCTCTTGGTCCTGAACATTTTGGACTCACTGTATTTATTCAGAGTTATAACTATACATGCCAAATGTGCTGAGCTCCCTGAAGTTTTTTTTTTTTTTTAAATGTTTGAGGCAGTTGGTCTTTTCTCTGGTGTTCGGAAAACAGGGCAACAGCATCTTTCAGTTCATAAATCTGAGCCTACACATTGCTTTCTGACAATGAAAAAAACCTGATTTTCAAAACGAAGATTTTGTAATCAACATTAAAATAGTCACAAAGCAAAAAAAAATCAAGAAACAAAGTAATCTGATTTTTTGACTCTTTCTGTAAATGTAATTGTTAATTTTTAAGTTGAAATTAAATTCTTCTGTGTGATCCCAATGTGGAGATTTAGAAGCCAAGTGCTTAAGCAGTAAATGATGCAGTCAAAGCAGTCAGAGTATCCCAACAGACACTTTAAAAACCTAGTATTTTAAAAAAGAAATAATAAAATGTATTTTGTGAGGCCAATATTTTTTGCTAAGTCATTAATCTAGTGCTTACTGATAGAATCTGAAAAAATGTGTATTGTGGTAATTCGTCATCATATTTTGACCTTGCTCAGGAGAAAAGGCTTTATGAGAGTTTTTTTTCAGTGGGGTGAAGTTGCTTTGTGACTGTTGTTTGTTTATGATAAAAGCAGTTGAATGTAAAACATTAGTAACCTTTGAAGTTTCTGATAATATTTTCCAATGATGTCAAGTTGTATGTGCTGTATAATATTGTATCTAACAGAAAAAAAAAGGATTTCAAACAAGCTTCAATAATGTTTGCATGAATTTTAACTCAAAAGCTCAAGTTTGAGGATTCAGCCTTTTTAAACAAACCAACATGATTTCATTTGCTGCTAGCTTCATAAATTTCCATCTTTGATATAAATTTTCAAATACTTCCTTCAAACATACAACTTCACCAAAACTGACTCAGACTGAGAACTCTACTTCTGAATAGTTCACAATTACTGATAACTTTTCTTGAAAAATGGTAAGCTGAAGTCTCTTCTATGTCCAAAGGGCATGTTACCATAACTCAACTCTTCCTCATTAAAAAGAAATATTATATTCCTTCCAAATTCTGAGAGATATACTTACCATAAGTTTGAAATATCAAGGGGTGAGGGGAATCAAAAAAGCTCTTGCAACGGGTATGGCAAAATGTTTGTGTATTGCTTTGTGCACCAGGCTGGAAATAGCAAATTTCTTCAAACCTGCAAATGAAGGATGTGTTGTATTTGCCTGGGATGCAATTTTTTTAAATCTTTTTCTTTTCAAGTGTTAATTCCTCCAGTAAAGATAATCTGTTCTCTTTCATGTCTCCTCCTTGGGCAATACATTTCAAAGATTAATTTAGTATGGATAGCATGCCTGTGTATCTTGCCTAATACAAAATCCTGAGGATATTATTTCTGGTTTAGAAAGCAGAGAGAAATTTATATCTAGGAGGTTTGGAATGCTCAGTTATCAGAGAAGTATTGCTGCGTGTCTGGCCCTGGCAGTTTGCCCGTGTTCTCAGCGGGTCATTAATAAAGGCTACAATTGCACCTACATTTAGATTTGCTTCTACACTGACTCAGCAGTTGCAACTGCCATCTTACACTGTCATGGATCATTAAGAAGTTTCACCTGTCATACTTTTTAAAGACACTCCATTCCTCTTTAGGCTAGAGCTGTTTTTCTACTTTAACCTACCTTTCAAAACTGATTTATTTTTTTTAAAGAAAAACAGATATCTGGGGGGATGTGTTTTAATAAACAGCTCAGATTTTGGTAACTAACGGTTTCAACTTCAGTTCCTTTGTGACTTAAAAATCAAGTATTTATTTAGAAAATGCCTTCAGCATGAGTACAGTTTGGGATTTATTTCATGTCACAGATCAAATTATTGCTTGCTTACTTCCTTAACTTGAAATGCATAATTAATATTTCACAGCAAGTTTAGATTAGTAGTTACATTTTCTATACTTAATTTTCAAAGTCACTTAAAGCCATCTGAGCCC
Organism: Cheracebus regulus; assembly: GCA_963574635.1. Taxonomy (NCBI): domain Eukaryota; kingdom Metazoa; phylum Chordata; class Mammalia; order Primates; family Pitheciidae; genus Cheracebus; species Cheracebus regulus. The sequence goes on from CAUYQU010064244.1 coordinate 8,443, forward strand.
TAGTATTTTTATATCACAAACAATAAATCAAGTGTTAGAGTCAGAGAGCTCTAATGCTACATTTAAATCCAAAGCACTGGTAAAGCTACAGTTTATCTAGCTGTGTTATAGGCTGACACCAAATAATAAATAACCTCAAAAGTATCATAATTTTTGATAGAACAGCCCCAATTCAAGAGTTTAAAAGTACTGCAGCAAATTAATAATAAGATTATAAATATGAGAGTGCTACTGTTACTTCCATGACAAAATGTTGTAGTTTGAGGCTTTATAGTAGAAATTTAAGACCATAATTTCTGCAAAAATCATCTTACATGTATCACTCTGAAGATATTTTCATTTTAAAGAGTTTAAAAAGTATGAAAATTTCTATTTATGGGCAGAGGAAAGTTATGACGTTATAATGCTTCCATCTGAGCCAAAGAATAACAGATGATCTGAAAATCATAAATCTCTGAAAATCGTAAATCTATCTCCTTATAGGTAATTGGTGTGTGTGTGTGTGTGTGTGTGTGTGTGTGTGTGTTTATGAAATCCTAGTATTAAACCAGAGTCCTTTTCAAGATTTCTTGCACCATTGGAATAACAAATGAATAATACATAATAATGATATAATTGCATTTTAAAGAAATTCTTTTTTCTTTTCATTTAAAGTAGCAAAGCAAAGCAAAATCAAGTGAACAATATTTAAAATATAGCAAAATTAATACCCAAGCTGTAATTGTGGAGATGTTCTGGGTTTGCATTTTTACAGGGACTTCAGTAGGACATGTATACAGATGCATTGATCATTTAACAGCTATGTTGCAACAGCTTACTTACTTAACTTTCCTAAGCCGCAATTTCCTCAACTTTTGAAGAGAATAATAAGATTAATAAGACCTATTTGTTATCTGTAAAAATTATCTTGAAGTGATATATGTAAGTCATCATAGTAATTCTATTGGGATTAAATGAATTAATCTGTGCACAGCACCTCCCCCTGGCTGTTGAAAACATGGCAGGTTTTGTATGTGATGAATACTATGGAAAACACCTGAGTGTATGTACAAGGCAAGAAAGTTGCCTGTCTTACTCACCACTACATCCCCAGTACTTAAAACATACATGATTCATAACTCTTAAATGGAAGTATGTATGTTCTGTTCATAGAGGTTGTGGAGGGATTTCTAAAATGTGTTGAATTAGTGTCTCAAATTATTGCATTGAGTATTGACGAGGAGAAAATTCAGGAGGGACTCCTATGTAGGGTTGCCAGATTTAGCAAATACAAATATAGAACACTGAGTTCAATTTTAATTTCAGATAAACAGTGATTTTTCTTTGGTTATCATAATTATTCCCCAATAATGCATGATACATATATACACTAAAAAATTTCTTGTTCTTTATTTGAAATTGAAATTTAATCATGTGTCCTGTATCTTATCTAGTAACCCTAGCATGAATACAAACAATATAAAAACTGGCAGTTGTTACATGTAATCTAATAACAACTATGATAATAAAAATAGCACCTCACTTAGCACAACTCCTGTTCTCACAACCTCTCCCCACAGCTTGTTGTAGTATAGCCACAGTGGTCTTGTTTACATTACTGTAAAGTGCTAGATATATTTTTTTCCCATTGATAGGATATTGTGATTTTATCTATCTAGAAGGAATCACTCCCTCATCTCCAAATATATCAACCTTAGCTCAGACATTTCAGGCTCCCCCTTTCCTACTCTGCACCCAGATTTATTCTTACACTTCCTTAAACAATGATGTTTGTTTCTTTTAGAGCACTTATGTCATTTTGTAATTATGAATTAATTAATTCAATTATATGATTAGTATCCATCTCCTCTACTAGATTGTAAATTCTGTGATGCTTTGGCTTACAATTTTAAAAGCATTCAGCATAAGGGGTAATATTTTAAATATATAATTTTTTTTTGTATTTTATCTTAAATGATGCTTAGCTTTAGGATAAAGATATCTTCTGGTTGCCAGACTTTTCTGGAGTCTAACAGATACCCTCCCCACTCACCACCCCACCCTCACCAGTACATTCTAACGTTTTTGTTCTCAGGAGCCCTGGGATGGAGAGTAGGAAACTGGAAGCCTTAATGCCTGAGCTGAGAGTTTTAGGATGACACATTTGGAAGTGAGGGGTTGGTTCCTTCTAAATAGATGAAATTGCAAATAGGCTACCATGGGGGAATAAATCTGGCATTTTCCAGATACTTAAACAGAGAGTCCTTTCTTTTTTTTTTTTTTTTCCATTTTAAGTTGTAACAAATACCACTCATCCTAATGTTTCTCTGAAGATTATACAAAATGTTTGCAAAGTATTTAGCAAAGTTCCTGAATGTAGCCAATGCTCAAGGAATGGTAGCAAGAACAATAAAACAACAATAACTGAGCGGTTAAGTCAGTGTCACACAATTTAAAAGATAATTTACTTTGACTCTGTTGCTCGTGGAAGGCTTTACACAGAAGGCAAAACTTCAGCTAGGTCTGGAGTTGTATCATTAAAGTTTGGGGCAGTGCTTTGTAGTTAGAGGTTGCAAAGAGTGATTGCCAGACCAGCAGCATAAGCATCATTTAGGAAGTTGTAAGAAATGTAAATGTTCATCCATACCTCAGACCTACTGAATCAGAAACTCTGGGATATGGACCGGCAATCACCTTAAGGAGATACTGATAAGCCTTAAAGATTGAATCATTGCCTAAAGATAGTCGGGAACTGGATAATATTATGATACAACTTAAAGATTGAATCACTGCCTAAATATAGTCATGCAGCTGATAATAATGTCTCCATCAGTGGTAGACCACACACATGATGGGGGGGTCCTATAAGATTATGATAGAACTGAAAAATGTCTACTACCTAGTGACATTATAGTAATAATGTCATAGTGTAATTATTTTAATAATTTTAGTATAGCCAAAGTGTACAGTGTTTACAAAGTCTACAGTGTATGGTAACGTCCTAGGTCTTCACATTCACTCACCACTCACTCAATGACTCACCCAAAGCAACTTCTAGTTCTACAAGCTCCATTCATGTTAAGTGCCCTACAAAGCCATACCATTTTTAACTTTATACCATATTTGTGCTTTATCTTTTCCATGTTTAGATACGTTTACATGCCCAAATACTCACCATTGTGTTATGGTTATCTACAGTGTTCAGTCCAGTAGCATGCTAAACAGGTTTTGAGCCTAGTAACAATAGGCTATGCCTTGTAGCCTAGAAGAGTAGTAGGCTATATGATCTAGGTTTGTGTAAGTGCAGTCTATGAATTTTGCACAAGAACCAAATTGCCTAACAATGCATTTTCCGGAACACATCTCTGTCACTAAGTGATGCATGACTGCATAGGATCCCCTTGGTGCTTCCTTGGCACTAATGCCAGGGTCTGGTTGAAGCTAGGTGACTTTAAAGTGAAGCCAAGTTTGAGAACCACTAATTGGAAATAGTTTCTGCCAAAATACATACAATTTACTTGAAACTATTCCATGAATTTGTATGGAGGCCATAGTAGAGGAAATTTTTTTTTTAGATAGTAACAGCCAGTTGCTGATCAAGTATTGATTGAGTAGATACAATTTGTCTTATATAAGTGATAACTATAACTGTGTCACTATGTCATCTGCTAGGAGGAAGCACCTCACATATTTAAAAGTTTCTACATGTTTAGCATTCATATTGCATGATTGGTTTTTTATATTTTTGAGTAAGACATTCTATCATTCTTATGTTTGGGAGACTTATTTTGATTTCTGGTATAACTGATTTCTTTTAAAAGCCATGCATTTTATAAGCAAGTCCTGTTGAGCTTAAAGAAAAATGTACATGGGATCAAAATTGCCTAGGTAATTTCTACCTTAGCTATAGTTTTACTCACAGTGTTTTCAAGATATACAAAAAATAAAAATAATAAAAAACAGACTTCTGATACTTTTTAATTAAAAATAAGCTTCTAGTGGGGCACTTTCTCATATGATTAGGCAGCTTGGTGGCATTCCTTTTAATGATATCTATGCTTAAAATAATAAAATCATGTATATACCTTTGATATAGGGAGAATACAGCAGCATAAGTATTAAAAGCTAAAAAGTAGTCAGGCCAGGTGTGATGACTCATGCCTGTAATCCCAGCATTTTGGGAGGCCAAGGTGGAAGGATTGCTTGAGCCCAGGAGTTTGAGACCTGCCTATGCAAAATTAGGGACCTATGCAAAATTTTAGAGACCTTGTCTCTGAAAAAAAAAAAAAAATCAAAAGATGAGATAGGATTGCTTGAGCCTGGGAGGTCAAGGCTGCAACGAGCTGTGATCACACCACTACACTCCATCCAGGGTGACAGAGTAAGACTTTGCCTCAAAAAAATACATAAAAAAAAATTAAAAATGAAAGGTAGTCTATGGCCTATAATTGTGTTTTCATATATTTGTCCTCTTTTCTGACATCTCAGCAAACAAGAAAAAGGTATCTATCTGCTCCTTTTCTGATAAGCTAGAAAGCAAAGCATGATTAACATTACAGGAATCTTGTTATAAAAATAGCCCCTGCTTCAAGAACCAGAGATGTTACAAGGATGTTTTAGGAACAGCTTTCTTCTTTCTCCTCTCCTATTCCTTCCCTTAACTTGGAGTATTGGCATGTGTGATAGATAGCTGGAGTGTAAAGTGTTTTCAGGAACTCTGCTTGATATAGACCAATGTCACATAACCAATATGAATCCTGCTGTTAGTGAATTGTTTGTGTGCAAAGACCTCTTCCTTTGTGATTTTCATTTCATTTTGGATTTCTTCTTGTGTTTCTGTAAGGCAACTACCACCTCTATGATTGTTTGTACATCCCATGAAGTCAGCTGTGGTTGAGTTTAAAGTAATACAGTGCCATCCCAGTACTTAATAAAGATAAGCGTTTTTACAAATAGGACAAAGATATTTCTAGCCACAAAGTAGACATGCTCGGAAGTTATGATAATGCAGCAACCACACACAAAAAAAACTTAGCTGATATGCATTCGATTCAAACTCATTAACTTTTTTTGAACCTTCAGTAGATACAAATACTGTATTGGGTTTTATCCAGTTTTCTCTCCTCAAAAACAGATTCAAAGTGAGACAAGAACTTCATTGAGCAATTGATCCAGGAATTTCTGGGATAAAGCAGGAGAGTTAATATCAAAATCATAATCATCACAGAACAGAGTAGAGCAAGATAAGTTCATCCAAACTGGCACAAAAGTAATCCTAGTACAAGATTCAGAAGCTTCAGCTCGGAGAAGGATGGGCAGAATGGATGGACTGGATTCTGTGTCAAGTGACCATCCCTGGAGGCTAAGATTTTAGTGCACTTTGATAAGAGTAACTTTGTTCATAATGTTCACAGAACTGGACCGCCTGCTTCTAATTCCTAACCTCAGACTTCTGAAAGCCAATAGCTAGGGTCCTATTCTTTTTTTTTTTTTTTTTTTTTTTTTTTTTAAATTACAAAAGGAAATTTATTTCAAAAGCATAAGGGGACATTTACATTTAAACAAGGTGATAAACAGGTGTCTTGCAAAAGAAAAAAAAATCCACGGCATTAAGTCTTTTAAATTTGGAAGCAAAAATAACCTAAGTTGT
>CAUYQU010064245.1:0-69711 GCA_963574635.1 Cheracebus regulus
GGTTGCATTATGCTGCTGTTGGGAAACAGGGCATGAGTGAAGGGAACCCCTCTCCCCTCTCCCCTCACCTTTTAAGGATGTTGCGGGGTGGAGTAAAGGGAGGGGGAGTGTGGCGTGTCTGAGTCCAGCCTCCCTGGCTCCAGGGCCTTCTACCTTCGGCAGGGAGTTCTGGCAAAGCCTGAGCCTGGGGAGGGGCCTGGGTGGGGAGGGGCCTGAGCTTGGGGAGGGGCCTGAGCCTGGGGTGGGGCCTGGGTGGGGAGGGGCCTGGGTGGGGAGGGGCCTGAGCCTGGGGAGGGGCCTGAGCCTGGGGAGGGGCCTGAGCCTGGGGAGGGGCCTGAGCCTGGGGAGGGGCCTGGGTGAAGTTTTCTCCTGCGGTGTGGTTGGCTCTTCTGTCTTCCAGGATGGGCCTGTGGGGTCTGTGTAGGGAAGGAAGGAGCTGGGAGCCTGGGCTGCCTGTGTGTCGGCTGCATGCTGCCAAGTAAGCCTGGGAGGGATTTGGGGAGGGAGGGAGGTTACATGGAGCTTAGTTTCATGGGGGTAGGTTGTCCCTCCCACCTGTGCCCCCTCATCAGGCCCAGAACGCTCCTGCTCATGAGAAGATGGCCTGGGAGCCAGGTGGCTGGAAGGCTTGCTCTGTGTGGTCTTGGTGGGGGTGGGTGGGATGGAATGAGGACTAGCGTGGGTGAGCTCGAGCAGAGAATTTAGCATGTTCCTTCATTCAGCCCCGGCATGGACCAAGCACCTTCTCTGAGCCAGACGCTGGGGATGCAGAGGTGAACCCAGAGACATGGTCCCATCTGCTCGGATCTTCATGTCAGAACATGCTTTATTACAGTCTCAGCGAGGGGGTGAGCTCCCCGTCCTGGGAGCAGTGTGTGTGTGTGTGTGTTGGGGGTGGTAGTGTGCAGAGGTCCTCCCGGTGGGAATGTTGTAAAAGGAATCCAAGCCATCAAAGGACTCTGAAGGTCCTTCCCACCCACTCAAACCCTTGCCCCTCCTCTGCCCATGATGCTCCGGGGGCTTGCCATGGGCTCCCTTTACTGCTTTTCACCGGTCCCCTGAGCTAACCCTGCCTAGTGGAGTATTCTCAGCTTTCATTGCTTCCTCTCTTTAAACAGCATTTTTTTTTCTTATTCTTGGAGACAGGGTCTCACTCTGTTGCCCAGGCTAGGGTGCAGTGTTATGATCACGGCTCACTGCAGCCTTGACCTCTTGGGCTCAATACGTCCTCCCACCTCGGCCTCCTGGGTAGCTGGGACTACAAGTGCACACGACCATGCCTGGCTAATTTTTTGTAGAGACAGAGTCTCATTATGTTGCCCAGGCTGGTCTTGAACTCCTGGGCTCAAGTGATCCTCCTTCCTCAGCCTCCCAAAGTGCTGGGATTACAGGTGGGAGTCATTGTGCCTGGCCTAAGTTTCTTCTAAAAGATTTTCATGTCCAAAGCCCTCTCTTCCACCCTGTGTGTGTGCTGGGGGCATGAGAGAGATACTGGAGCAGGGGGATCTCTGAACATGTTCCCCTTAGATGCAGAATTAGGCTGGGGGGATGTGGGAAGCTGGGCGTGGAGGCTGTGGCCTCATCCTCACTCACTGTGTCCCTGACCACCCCCCCCCCAAACCAGGTGGCTCCGTCTGGGCTGAATCTCAGGGACTCCTGGCCTGGCCTTCTCTTTGGACCTCAGGTGACCCTGGACTCTGGCCACAGTGACTTAGCAGGCAGACTCTGATGGTTTTCTAGCCCCCTGGGTGACTCCCTGAAGATCTCATCCTCCTCACCTGTTGGGATGCAGCCTCCCATGGACAGAAGCTCTTCCTGGCTGGTGCTCGACGGCTGGATCTGGCTCCAGGGGTATGAGGGAGGCCTGGCAGCCCACTACTCCCTCCTCACCTGCTCGGGCCCTGCCTGCTGGGCCCTATTGTCTGGGGCTGGGGGACCTTTTCTGTCCCCATGTGAACTTGGTTCCTCCTTGAGTTTCTGCCAGTGACCAGACAGAGCCTGGCCTGGGCCAAGGCCCCACTGACCACACTCTCCCCAGGGCTGGGTCTCAGATGATCCTACGGGATGGGGACAGGAACAGGGATGGGAGTCAGGGAGGGGCTGTCAGTGGGAGGGCAGGTGCACCTCCTCAGGTGCCACTGGCTGGAGTCCTCTTTCTTTCTCTGTTTGGCCGGTGTGAAATTGTCATTTTTGTCGGGGGCCTCCTTGGTGGGGCTTTTCCATGCTTTTCCTCTCCCTGATGGTTACAAAGAGGAGACAGTTGACCTGGAAGGAACTGGGGCCTTCCCCCTGCATTGCTGAACTTCGGGAGGGGCAGCTAGAGGGGCTGAGTGTGCACCATCCTGAGAAGAGAGGGTCTTTATGGGATAAGAAGATCTAGGCCAGGGATATTCACTAGAAAGAGATAGGTGGCCCTGGGTGTTTTTCCTGCCATCCAAAGGGAACCAGCCTTACTCAAAGGCTTGAGGGGCCACCTGAGCCCCATCTCAGGACACTCTTCTCCAATCAGATCCCTGCTTCTAGCCACACTACTCCTGGATTCTGTTCTTGGGGAGCAGAAGGTGGCAGGACAGCCCCACAATCTGCCTCTCCACGTGCAGTTCTCCTTCCATGCCTACCTCTCCGCTTTCCTCCTCTGATTACAGCTCCCTCCAGAGGGGACAGTCCCAGTGTTTACCAGAGAGCAGCTTTTGGCCTCCCTTAGACAAGTTTAAAAGCCAGATGTCCTTTTCCCCAGAACGGGGAGGAGGGTGGTTGTGTAATCTTCATCAGCTTAGGCTGCCACAGCACCATGCCACAGACTGGATGGCTTAAACAGCAGGAATTTACTTCCTCCCAGTTCTGGAGGCTGGAAAGTCCAAGATCGAGGTGTTAGAGTTGGTTTCTGGTGAGGCCTCTCTCCTTGGCTTGCAGCTGGCACCTTCTTGCTGTGTCCTCACGTGACCTTTTCTCCATGGAGAGGGAAGGACAGCAGGAGCACGCTCTGGTGTCTCCTCCTCTCCTTATAAGAACACCAACCCCCATCAAATTAGGGCTCGACCCTATGACCTCATTTAACTTTAACCCCTTAAAGGTCCCATCTCCAAAAACAGTCCACATAGAGGGCTACTGCTTCAACATATGCATTTGGGGGAGGGGACACCATTCCGTCCTTAACAGGGTGATCACCACAAACATGGAAAGCCAGGGCCATTTCCCCTTCAGAATTCCCACCCCCCACCCAGGGAGGGGGAAGGGGAGCAGGGGTCTGGGAAGCAGACACTGAGAGTGACAGGTACCATGCTGGGGTGGCTCGGGAGTGCTTCTGAGGACGTATGGAACTGGCTGGGCTCAGTGCAGAAAGGAGGGGCCCGGGAGAGCTGTGTCCCGAGAAGAGCCTGGGCTACAACCTTGGGCAAGTTACTTCACCTCTGAGCCTCAACTGCTCTGTGAAATGAAAGGCACATGCTCACCCATCAGGTGCAGGGAGGATTCAGTGAGACTGCGTGCCTAGCACAGCGCCTGATTCCCAGTAGGTGCTCAGTAAATGCCCCCATCCATCCTGGAGTATAGAATTAGGGTTTATCTGTTTTTTTTTTTTTTTTTTTTGGCTCTCTGGACTTAAAACCTCAGCATCTTCTGATCCAGAGGCATTTCTGATTAGCCTTTCCCCTGGCTGTTTCCCCAATATCCCTCTCTAATCAGCTTGGGGAGGTGGCAGCATTTCATGGCCTCCATAGTAACTCACAGTGATTCCTGGGGTATTTAAATTCTACTCTCTCATCAGCATTGAGCACCTACTTTGGGCTCTTTCCTGTGCTAGCCATTTGGGGGAAATATGGGTGAAGAGCGGGCAGGGTTTGAACCTTTACGATTTCACATCCATGCCGAATGGGTAAAACCAGCTCACAGTCTACTGAGGCACAAGTTCTGAGTGCTTGGTAAGTGCTTGGTAAGTGGGAGAGAGACCCCAGAGAGGGCTGCTGCAGTCTGGAACAGCTTCCTACAAGCTGTATCAACTAGGGCCTTGAAGGATGAGAAAGATCTGGCTGAGATGAGACCCTCTAGGGAAATTCCCAAAGTGAGTTCTAGGAAATGTTATTGCTCTTTCAAAACAAAAACAAAAACAACAAACAGCAGGTTCAAATTCAAATTCTGCTGCACTACTGAAGTCATGCAGGACTTATCAGAGCCTTTAAAATGCTAATGGCAATTTCAAATACTCATGGAACATCGTTTAGAACTGTGGGAGATGCTAGGCTGGGGTTTCTATGGGAAAAGTACAGCAGTGGTAGGAGATGGCATAATTAGGGTACACTCAGGTGTTTTGTAGCATTGGCTGGAAAGGAAGCAGACCGGGAGGGTGTGGGGAGTCTCAACTTAGTTCCAGGAGCCAGGCCAACTTGATGCAGTTTTTTTTTTTAAATAGGGGAGGGCAGGCCAATAGCTGGAACAACTAGAGGCCTGGCAATTGCTGTTGGAAGAGATGTCTACTGAGCACGAGGGTCAGATCTTTTGTGGCGAGATGCTGGTGTGTGTGTGTGTCTATGCCAGAGTGTAACAGGATCCAGCCCTCTGGCAAGGGGCTGACCAGAACCAGGCAGGGGGTTTCTATCCAGGACAAGTAGGGGGGCTGAAATGTTTCCAGGGGTTGATCTGAGACCCACAGCCACTAAATAGGGAAGCAACATGCTTTTGGGCAGGGGCCATGTGGTTAGGGTTGATTTTGGTGGGGCTGAGGGGCTTAGAGGTAGACCCCCTGCCCTGGTCAGGCCCTGCTCCCTGGCTGGTGGGGGCGGGAGGTCTCTGGAGCTGCAGCTGGAGGGGCCGGGGCAGTGTTGCATGGTGTGATTAACCTACTAACCCAGGGCTCGCCCAGGACGCCGTGGCGTGTGACGAGGTGCCTGGCCTTCTGCCAACCAACTAACCTACTAACCAGGCCCGAGCATGCCCTACTAACCCCCCGCAGCCAGATCCTACTAACCGTGCAGCTCATGGGCCTTTCAAGGGGCTGGGATATGGGGGCAGCCAAGGCTCCAGAAGGCTCTGCCTATGGGCTGGGATCTTTGTGCAGACCCACGTTCCAGGACAGGGAATGCAAGTAAGACTCACCAACTCTGCCACTTCCTGTTGGGTGACTTTGAGTAAGTCACCTCACTTTTCTCAAGCTCAGTTTCCTCAGTGATAGAATGGGAGTACTGATACCTCACAGGTTGCAGTGAGGATTCCCATGAATATAAGGGTCTTGGCACATGGCAGGTACTTAAAAAAAAAAAAAGGATGAAGGTGGAGGGAATCCCCCCCTCCCCCCCTGGTCGAACATGCCTGCTGCCTAGGCCCTGGCCTCTCTGGGTGTTCTGCACACAGATCCTTCTGCCTGGGGCCAGACACTTGCTTTGAACCCCTGTCACTTCCCCACATTCTTCCTCCGTCTCAGCTTTCTTTTCTGTAGGCAGCTCTTTTGTTCGATTACTAACCCGTCTAACTCCTGGGGTGCCTCAACTGCACCCCATCATCCCTTAACAAACTAACGGACCTGCGTGCGTTCTTCCTTTTCTCCTAGCGACTCGTGTGTGTGTCTGCTGAGGTGCCCTAACCGCTGGTGCTGTGCTCTGACTTACTAACCCAGCCCCTACTAACCCTATTTTCTCTTCTTACTAACCCCAGCCCTGCCGAGCTCTGGGCTCCCCCCTGGGGGCTGGTCCCCCTCCTTTTGGCAAGCAGATGACCTGGGGCTACTGGCCCTATACACAGATGTACCACTTTGCTGCCCCACATTGGCTGTAAGATCAGAGTCCATTGGGCCAGGTCTAAGGCAGGGGACGGCCCTATTAAGAAGACTCAGAGAAGGTGGTCCTGTAGATGTGGGAGGCTGGACGCTGACATGCCTCCTCTGTGCAGAAGTCTGGTTGCCACTGGGAGTAGGTGGGACCAGGGAAACCTCTGAGATGTGTGTGGAGGCCTGTGGGTCTAGACTCTAGACTGTGGAGCTCTAAGCTTTTGTATTCTTCTTGGGAAGGAAGCCGGGGAAGGATCTTTTCCATTGTTAAGTAACGGGAATAGGAGGTGCCCTGCACAGCAAGTCAAGAGGGAGGCGTGTCCCACGAGGAAGTCAGGAGGGGGCGTGCCCGTCACCGGAAAGGGCAGAGGGGCGTGTCCCACATCGGAAGTCAGAAATTGGAGCCTTACACCGGAAGTCAATGAAGCGGGCCTTCCTCACGCTAAAAACCACTGAGTGGAGTATTTAGTACACAGGAAGTCGGCCGGAGGAACATTTCCCATATTTGAAGGCCGGGAAGAGGGACATTTCTGATACCGTAAGTCAGCGGGAGGGCTCTTTCCCAAACAGAAAGTCAGCTAGAGAGGGACTCTCCCGTCTCGATCTGAGAGAGGCGGGTTTTCCTTACCGGAAGTAGACGTGGGGCCATGACGTGAGACCGTGACCGGAAGTCGTTGAGAAAGATCTGTTCCCATGCCCAGAAGCTAGAGGGCGTTAGTTGTCCTGTTGAAAAGGCGGGGTGGGGAGGGGAATCACCTTTACCCCGGGCTCGGAGTTTGCAGGAGATAGAAGTGGGGAGCAATAAATGAATTTCAGGGGCTTGCAGGGTTCCCGCAGCCGCTCAGGCCGGCCAGGAGTGCATCCCTGGCTCTCTGTTCCCACCCACGTCCCTGCCTCAGCCTGCCTCCCCCAGAGCCCGCCAGCCGCTAAGCCGGGGCCACACCTGGGGGTGATTTCATGCCTCACCTCCAGTAGGCACCTTGGTCTCTTTGGGCTAATCTCTGGCTCTTGCACTAACTCTTGCTCTCACCCAGCTAATCCCTGCCTCACCCTGACTGCCCCAGGGGCTGACCACTGCCAACCAACCTGGCCTGTCTGGGGGCTTCAGGCTCCTGGTGGGTCGGACCAGCTCTTGATTAACCTTTCCTTCACCGTGACTAACTCCTGCCTTCCTGGTCTGTTCCTTTCAACAGAAACTAATGGCTTGTGAATTTCTTTCTGACTAACAACAGGACTAACGTTCCTTGTTACTGTTAACAGCTTGGATGTCGGCATGGCTGGGAAGGGGCTAACACAAGCTTCGAACTTGACCAACGCAGGAAAAAGCGTAGCTAGTAATTTTGGACGTGGTGGCTGCTCTGAGTTAGAGCAATCAGAAGTCGGTAAAGGTGGTAGTTCTCTAAAGGACGTGCCAGGGTTCTGGTGTGGACCAGGCCTGATGGAGCAGTGGTACCCACCAAGGTGGGGTCAGAAGGATAGTCAGTCTTCTAAGGTTTTGGAAGTCAGTCTTCTAACTTCACTCCTCATAGTCTGCATTTGGTTTCAGTCCTTTAAAAAACATAGCCTTATGTCTACAATAGTTCGCACAAGTAGTTGCAGCTCTTACAAACCTTAAAATAACTGTCTCGTGTCTACAGAGCATTTGCCATTTTGTGTAGAGTCACCCGTCATCAGGCCAGGGCCTCGAGTCTTTGTTTTGGGGACTTTGTGTTTTGGAAGCTCTAGGACATAAAACATTAGATGAGAGTATTCAGAAGGGTTATAAGTCCATCAGCCATTTACATGTTAATAGTAAAAATTAGCTGAGCTTCCTTTCAGCTCTTCTAGCATAAACTCTTCTGTGCAATTTGGCTGCACTGACGACAGGGGAGTTTTTCTGGAAGGGAATTCTGATCTCTTTAGACTGAAGGAGCGTCCTTTGGGAGTAGAGGGGCAGGGAGCGTAAGCCTGGGATTCCAGGTGCAGGTAAGAGGTGGCACTAGTTCAGGGTTTTGCTGGCTCAGTCTGGTAGTCAGAGTCTGTGGGAGAAGACAGCTCAAGGCAGGGCCTGGAGGATTGGATCAGTTTAAGGATAGGTCAAAGGCTGGCTTGGAGACCTTACAGGCAGGTTGCTTGGGTCATTGAATGCTAGTCTGGGGCTGAGAGCCCTTTTCTCCGGCAACCGTGCACTCAGAGCTAACCAACTGTAGTTGGCAGTGAGGACTGAAGGGTGGTCCAGAGGCCTGAGCTGCAGAGGGAACAAGAGAGAAAAAGATGTCTTAGGAAGAGCTTTGTGAAGATGCCTTGGCTGTTGGCAGGGACCTGGGTTGGGGTAGAGTCTACACCCCAGAGGTGCCTGCCTGCTGCCCTCTAGTGGCTGCCTTACTCCATTTCACTCAAAGCAGGAAGCTCAGAAACACATCCTTTTCCTGAAACTCCTCTTTGTTTATGAAGATTTGATGCTGCTAAGGACCTGCTGTATGCCAGGCACTGCTCTGGGTGCTGGGACCTGCACATGGGCTTTTTAATCATGGTGCTTATATAGCCTAGTGGGAGTTGGTGAAGTAGTGATTCAGTGAGATGGGTGTTATGATGGGTCGGGGACTATGGGAGCACCCAGGAGACAGACAAGATTGATGTGCACCTATGCTGTGCCAGGCATGTGCCAGGCCTCTGCCAGGCCTTGGGGATGTGGTGGTGGTTAAACACCATTTGGTTGTCAGGAGCTTTAATTCTAGTGTGTAGGGTGGATACAGGGGGTGGAATGGGGATAGAGAGACACCTAATCTACCCTAGGATGGCTTTCCGGAGAGGGAGTCATGTCAGCTGAGCTCTGGCTGGGTGGAGTGTGGGTGGGGATGAGTTCCAGGCAGCGAGAGTGGTGGACACCAATTTCTTGGGATCAGAGATGATCCAAAGAGGTTCTGGAGGGTTCATGTGGAATGTAGCAAGAGATAGGGGAAATGGACACAGTGCTGGGTCTGGTTGCCAAGGGGTTTAGATTTTAACCTTAGGCCTTGGGGAGCCATGGGTATGATCTGAGAAAGGGAGATAGTGGATTTGAGTTTTAGGCTGGCCACTTGGCTCCTCCAGTCTGGGTGGAGCTCAGAGGAGCTTGCAGTGGGCTCTGGCCACATCTTAGACAGCTGAGCAGAACTTTTTCAAACTTGGAAGACCCTTTGGTCCATCTTTTGATAAACAGAATCCATACACGCCTGCCTCAGTTGGAGGTAGCTCTGCGATGACTTGAAAGTAAAGAGGACCAAGGTGACAATAAAGGCTTGGCAGGGGAGCAGTCTTAAAAACATGTCATCCATGGTGGTGTGAAGCCCCTGGAGAAGATCTGGGGAAACACGGTCATGGGCTGCATGTCTACAAGAGAATGCCATTGGGGAGGGAGCCCATTTGTCATGCACGGCTGCAAGGGGGACATAGAACTGTGGAGTAAGCTTGCAAGAGGCTGATCCTGGTCCCAGAGAGGGAAAAATATGTCTGGGGGGGTAATGAACCTTTTGTTCCCAGAGGCAGAGGGATCGGGACCAGGCCAACATAGAGACTGGTGATGGTTGTGAGAGTCTAAGTCTGTGTGTGTGTGTGTGTGCACGTGCATCGTGACAGTAGAGGAGGCTGAGCCCAAGCAGGCACATTCTCTTCAACCCCCTCCCTCATTCAATCTGCTCTTGAAAGTCTAAGGAATTGGCCTCCCAATCTGAAGAGGTGTCGTAATCCTTTCTTAATAGGTTGTGCTGTGGACCCACTGTGAGGGCGGCGCTGGTGTAAATGGTGGCATACAGAGCTGGGAGATGCTCTTGGGGTGGGGAATTGGTTCCATCCCAACAAAGGCCCTCTTGAGAGTTTATCCAGGGACCTGTTGTTTTACTTTAACAGACCAGAAGAGATGTTTGTTTTCCACGCCATTTAGCTCCAGGGGCTACTGAATGTGTGGGCAGAAATTTCTCTGTAGATTAAAAATCAGATTTTTACATGGATTCAGCAAAGGAATGTCGACTGGATTTTTGTTTTCACCCATGAATGTAGCTGCTTCTGTGTAAAATGCCATTTTGCTATTAAAAATCGATTCACACTGGAAACATGCCTGTTGTGTGTGAAGCAGAAGGGACATGCTGTTTTGGGGAGGGGGAGCAGCCAGTGGCATTTTCAAGGAGCAGGGTGGGCTCTGTCAGTGAGTCAGACTTTCCTCAACAGTGACCCTAGAAGTCAGTATAATGGGGTATTTTATTTTTTAATTTTGGTAAAATAAACTTAAAACTTAACCACCATAATCATTTTTAAGTTTCGTACATTCACATTGTTGTGCAATCACTATCACCATTGGTATTTATTTTTCTGTTCTTTGTTTTAGAGATGAGGTCTCGTTGTGTTGCCCAGGCTGGCTTTGAACTCCTGGTCTCAAGCGATCCTCTTGCTTCAGTCTCTTGAGTAGCTGGGACTGCAGGCGTGCACCACCGTGCCTAGTGGTATTTTTAAAAGTAACACTTCTTTGTGCGTAGGGCAGTGCTTTGAGAAATTCAGGTTTTTATTGCCAGGGAGCTTGTACTTCACTGGGGAGGCAAAGAGTTCCTTGGTGACAGAGTAAAAGATAGAGTTTAGTGTGTGGTGTTGAAGGACTGACAAATATAAGCCACACACGTTGCTGCTCTTCCCTTTGGCAGCCATGACAGACATTGCAAGTTGATCGCCTATCTCTCTTTGGGAACTTGGGTGCATTTTCAGATTCTTTCTCAGACCGGTGTTCTGGGCAGCCAGGAGTTTGGTGGTGGTGGTGGGGGGGGGGGTTAATTAATTAATTAATTAACTTATTTATTTTGAGAAGGAGTCTGGCTCTGTCGCCTAGGCTGGGGAGTGCAGTGGCTCGATCTCGGCTCACTGCAACCTCCGCTCCCAGGTTCAAGCAATTCTCCTACCTCAACCTCCCTAGTAGCTGGGACTATAGGCACATGCCACCACACCCAGATAAATTTTTTTGTGTTTTTAGTAGAGATGGGGTTTCACTGTGTTAGCCAGGATGGTCTCTATCTCCTGACCTTGTGATCTGCTCACTACGGCCTGGAAAATTGCTGGGATTACAGGCACGAGCCATTGCGCCTGGCAGGGAGGTGGTTTTAAAAGAACTTTGGAGTCAGTTTTAGGATTGAGATTACTGATAAACCTCGATTTGAGTCCCAGCTTTGCCAGACACCTTCTGTGAGCTCTTTGGGATGATTCCCCTTCCCTGAGCCTCCGTCTGCTCTGTGGAGTGGGGAGACCACTCCCACCTCATAGGACCACTCTGAAGGTTCCCAAGGGTTCTTGCAGAGCTGAGACAGGGCTTCATCCCCTGCAAATGTTCCCTGAAACCTCATTCTGTGTTAGCACTAGATGATGGGATGGGGGCCAGAGGTGCTCTGTTGAAAAGGAGGTCAGGAGCAGGTGAGGTGAGGGTGGGGGCAGTAAGGGGAGGCTTCCTGGAAGAATCAAGACTTGAAGGGAGCCTTGAAGGATGGGGAATGATCAGTGAATTAGGAGAAAATAACAACAGTGGTGCAAGCATTTTGGAGTGACTCCTCCAACATTCATTGGACTGGTTCTGTAGGAGATGAGGATACTGAGGGATATTGGGGCGGGGTTGGGTGGACAGTCCAGTGGAGAGGTTACAGAGCCAAGAAGTGGAGGCTGATCTGTGCAGCAGTGTTCAAGGCTTGGTAAGAAGAGTAGGAATCTCCCAGGGTTGGCAGAACTTCTGAGCCCCTCTGCCCTCAGACTACAAGACCCCTAATGAGAAGAGAGCTTCCTCCCAGTCCTCCTTTCTCCTCCTCCTCTCCCTCCCTCTGTTCACCCAGAAACTGTTTACGGGGTTTTTCTTGTACACTGGACACTGCCCTAGCCTCTGGGATGCCAGGTTGCTGACTTTTCTGTTGCCAGTGCACCTGTTTTTGCACTGGCTGTTCCGTTCACCTGGAACATATATCCCTCTGCTTTTCATATGGCTGATTTCTTGGTGGCTCTCAGCTGAGCATCACCTGCTCAAAGAGGCCTCCCCTGACCACCCTGTCCACAGTACTCTATCACTGCAGCTCTCAAACGTTTTGGCCACAGGCCCCTTTACGCTCTTACTATATGACACACACTTCGAGTCGATCACCTGCCTCTCTTTGGGTACTTGGGCCATTTGTAATAAAGCATGTGTTAGTTTTGTTAGTATGCAATGGGTTTATTATTGTTATTGTGATTTTCCCATGAATTAATAAACAAGTCTTTTAAAAACGTCTCTGTTTTAATTTTTAAGGTGGTAGAGTCTCTCTACAATGGTTTCCTTGGCTTCATTGGATGCATTTTCAGCCTTTTTCTCAGAAAAGTGTTGTGGGCAGCCAGGGCCAGTTTGTTGTGGGTGTTTTTTTTTTTTTTAAATGGAGTCTTGCTCTGTCTCCAGGCTGGAGTGCAGTGGCATATTCTCAGCTCACTGCAACCTCTGCCTCCCGGGTTCAAACGATTCTCCTGCCTCAGCCTCACAAATAGCTGAGACTACAGGCACCCGCCACCACACTGAGCTAATTTTTGTATTTTTAGTAGAGACGGGGTTTCAGCACGTTGGTCAGGATGTTCTTGATCTCTTGACCTCATAATCTGCCCACCTCGGCCTCCCAAGTGGGTGTTTTTTTTTTTTTTTTTTTTAAAGGCATTGTGGACACTGGCCACTCGCAAGGCTCAGCTGGCTTGTGTTTCATTCATTCAACAACATGTTTTTGAGCCCTACTGTGTGCCAAACACAATGCTGGGTGCCTAGGGCACAGCAGACCGGCATCGCCCCTACAGAGGGTACAATCCAGGAGAGGCAGTGAATGAAAACTAGATTTGGATGGGGGGAGGAACAGGAGAAGGAAACCATGGTAGAGACTCTACCGTGTTAGAAATTAAAACAGAGACATTTAAAAGAGACTTGTTTATTAATTCATGGAAAAATCACAATAACAGTAAACCCATTGCATATTAACAAAAATAACACATATTTTATTACAAATAACCGTATTTTCCAAAACAAAATAAATTTAGCGAGAAGACAGCATTGTTGTAGTTTCTTTGGGTAAATCTCTTTAATGTCTGGCTTAATAGAAGACAGATTGTGTTGCATTCTGATAGCTGCTTCTGTATTCAGTCTGTTGCATATCAATGTCCTGTGGCTGAAGGGCGTCCAGTCCTCTTTGTAGGTGCCCCGTGGCCCAGCCAGAGCCGTAGTTCACGAGAGCGGCCAGCAGATGGCGGTGTTGCACCAAACCCCCGCTGCCTAGTCTGGTAAACTGGGTTCCTCTCTGGGGCATTTGGGGCTGGATGCTCTACCGTAATATTCTGGAGATCCCAGAGTTTAAGGGTGTTGAGAAGGGCTTGGCAGGGGTGGGACAAGGAAAGGGACTGGAGAAAATGCAGCTGAGGACAGAAACTCTGGGAAAGCACTGTTTATTTTGCAGAGGGCTCCTTTTCTTTTTCTTTTTGGGACACAGTCTCACCCTGTCGCTCAGGCTGCAGTGCAGTGGCGTGATCTCGGCTCACTGCAACCTCTGCCACCTGGGTTCAAGCAATTTTCCTGCCTCAGCCTCCCGAGTAGCGGGGATTACAGGCGCGTGCCACCATACCTGTAATCCACCCCTCACTGGTTATGTGACTTAGGGCTGGTGATTTCCCTTGTTTGAGCCTCAGTTTCTCCATCTGTAAAATGGGAATAACTGTGTCCCTTTTTCTTTTCTTTTTTTTAGAACAACTCAGCAAAATAAAATTCCTGTTTATTGTTGGACAATGTTGTTTCACACATACATCAAACAAGCCAATAAATAAACAAATAATAAACAGCAACATCTTAGACAAAAAAGGAAATCTTTTAATCTTTGGCCTTTTTAAACCATCTCATACAAACCAACTATTTATAGTACAGCCAAGTACATACACAAAAAAGTTACCGGAATGCTCGGAATACGATTGTTTTTCTGTTGTCGTTTTCACTTTTTTCTTTTTCTTACAAGGGTTTTTTTCTCCTTTGAGATTATAATGAACATGGTCACACCACAAGTAAAGTTAGAAGTAGGACAGAGAACGCTCCTTGGTCATCCGAGATCATTAAAAATGGCTGACCCTAACAATATGTACAAAAATATAAAAAGTAAATAAAAAATACAAAGAATTTCCTTTTAAAAGTACTTTTAAGGAAAAAAGCAGGGCCTTGGAAGTTTTGGTTCTTTTTTCCTCCCTTGTTGCAAATTCTCATGGTTTGGGTTGGATAGTGGAGGGTACGTGCCACCTGCAAGTGGGGCTGCCAGCAGTGGGCAAGTGCTGGGTAAGACGGGAAGTGGAGGGTGAATAGGTCACGGCAGCTTTTTTTTTTTTTTAGTTTAACTTTTCCGTGTTTGCTGTCTGGTCATCCTCGTCGGTCTCTGCTTCTTGGTATGGACATCACATCCTCAGCATCTTCAGCTGCGCACCTGACTGTAGCAGGCTCAGCTTCCTATCTTCATCTCCATCCTCCTCACCATCACCTTCTTCCTCCTCCTCCTCTTCCTCCCCACCTTCTTCCTCTTCTTCAGCTACTTCGTTGTCAGCCTCCTGCTCCCCATTTTCCTCATTAGTATTCCCGTTAGCAGGGGCACCTCTTCCATTTTCCGCCTCTTCCACAACTTCCTTCTTCTCCTTCAAGTCCTTGGTGGTGATTTCGGAGCTGATGGTGGGGCACCAACTGTGTCCCTTTCAATGAAGTTGAAGGGACAGGATTTGACAGGAGAGCATATGCAAAGCGCCTGCATGTCATGGGCTCCCAATTCCGATTTCGTGTGTTGATGGTTTGCATTTTTAGTAGAGATGGGGTTTCACCGTCTTGGTCAGGCTGGTCTTGAACTCCTGACCTCCTGATCCACCTGCCTTAGCTTCCCAAAGTGCTGGGAGTACAGGCATGAGCTACCGCGTCTTAACAGAGGCCAAGCCAAGTAACTTCCCCTTTCTAAGCCTCAGCCTACTCCTCCACAAAATGGGCAAAGTATGACTTTGGCTTCCACTCCACTCTGCCACTCTCAGCAAGGGTCACTATTTTGAGAACACTGGTGTTTTTGGCAATGCAGGATCCCCCAGCCATTTCCCCCTGAGGCCTAGAATATTCCAAGAACTCGCTGATGCTGTGAGCTCTTCCCACAGGCAAAGCCATTCCTTCTAGTTCCGCCTCCGCACACCTGGCCTTCATTCCCCTGGATTGACTTAAAGCGGCC
Organism: Cheracebus regulus; assembly: GCA_963574635.1. NCBI lineage: Eukaryota > Metazoa > Chordata > Mammalia > Primates > Pitheciidae > Cheracebus > Cheracebus regulus. The sequence goes on from CAUYQU010064245.1 coordinate 14,980, forward strand.
AGTCCTGTTTTCCGAGTTCTTGCTCCATGCAGGCTCTGAGCCGGATGGTTTAGACATGCTGATGCATGGAGTTCTCAGAAGTAGGTTGAGAATCTCATCACCACTCCCGTTTTATAGGAAAAGGCACTGAAGCTCAGAGAGGTGAAGAAACTCCCCCAAAGAGACACCATTAGGGGATGGAGAACCTGGATTTAAGGTGGTCACTGCACGCATGGGGCCGCGCCATGCAAAAATGCTGACTCTATCTTGCAAGGTCGAACCCAGTTACTGTCTCTCTATGCAGGTTTCTCTCCTGTCACTCCTCCCTGCAGGGTGTCCATTGGCCTCGGGGAACTGAGCACAGTTTGTGACTTCATATCTATTTGCTCATTTACCTGCTCCCCTGACTGTGAGCTCCACAAGGGCAGGGGCGATGCCTGCCTGCTTCACAGCTGTCCTGTGGGTGCCCGGGACTGTGCCTGGCACAGAGTTGGGAGTCCACATTTTATTGAATGAATGACACGAGAGCTAGTAGGGCTTTTCTAGTGGGTGGCGTCCAGGCAGATCCAGCCTCACTGTTATGTGACTTAGGGCTGGTGATGTCCCCTGTTTGAGCCTCAGTTTCTCCATCTGTAAAACGGGAATGACTGTGTCCCTTTCAATGAAGTTACCAGGATTTGACAAGAGAGCATATGCAAAGCGTCTGCATGTCACGGGCTCTCAATTGCTATTTCGTGTGTTGATGGCTTCTCTTGGCCTGGGGCGGTTATGGTGTGATCAGCAGGGTCTGGGGAGGCAGAGTGGCCTGAGGATTGGACGAGTGGAAGCAACCGGACCAAGTCACAGAGCAAACTGGCCGCAGCTCCGACTTATTCATCCTTTGAGCCTGCCTGAATGTGAGTACCCAAGAAGCCACAGTCATCATGGCCATGTTCCTGCTGTCATCTCTTGCCTGGCCCTTGACATGTAAACAGATCCTCCTCTCTAAGGCACCCATGACAGGGGCAGAGCCAGGTAGCCAGAGGGACAGAGACCCCGGTGGGGGACTGGTGCTGTTCAGCCTGAAACACACACGGTTTCCTAATCTTCACTCAAGAGGCCTCTCCAGCATAAAGGAGGCTTCCTCCCAGAGGAAGGCTCTGGAATGTAAGGAATGTGCTGGAGCCTCCAGCCCAGGCCCCAGGAAAGAACATGTCTCAGAGGCACAGGGCTGAGGGGGCATTTTCCCAGCCATCTCAGGGGCGCCAGGCCACCAGGGAGTTCATACCAGACATCACCTTCTGGCACCCGGGTCAAGCCTCAGCCGCCTTGATGCTCTCCCAGGTTCTCAGGCTGGAATGACGGAGGCCCCGCCAGCCTCTCACGGTCTTTCATTTCAGCCTCTCGCCCAGCACCTGCACTTCCGCACTCGGGGCCAGACCCTGTGCTGGGCGCTGAGTACAGAGAAAAGTGAAGCTGACTCTTGTCTGAGCCACGGGGAGGTGGGACAGACCCAGTGTCAATTCTGGACTCCTGTATCGTGGCATCTTGGACAAGCTCAGCTGTCTGAGCCTCTGTATCCCCATTTATAAAATGGGGGTAACATTAGGATCTCCTTTCACGAAGATGAAAGGCCCCTATGTTCCTGGTGCTATAAACGGAAGTTATTATTGTTACAAAAATGGCTATAACAATATCTCCTATCCCACACGCTCCTCTTATAATGTGACTTTGACCCTTCTCCCCTTGAATCTGGGTGGGTTTGTGACTTTGTTAGAAGTGATACTATGTGACTTCCAAGGCTAGTTAATAAAATGGGGGAAGGGAATACTCACGCTTGGAACCCAGCCGCCATGGTGTGAGGAAACCCAAGCAGCTGTGAAGAGGCCCACGAGGACAGGAACCAAGGCCCCTTGCCCTGGCTGAGCTCCTGGCAATCCTGTGGGTGAATTGAAGGTGGGTCATCCAGCCCTAGCTGAGTCACTGCAGTGCATTCTGCATGGAGCAGGGACAAACTGGAATCAAGCCATGCTCCCATTGCGGGTTCCTGAGCGAAATGATGGTAGTTTTAAGCCTCTAGGTCTTAGAGAGGTTCATTAAGCAGCAATAAACAAGGATACAGTTCCTTTTAAGAAACAACTTTGCTTCTGTCTCAGCTGAACTCAAGATCTTTTTTTCCCCAAATCCTAGTCCCTTCCAGCATTTCCCATCTCAGGAAAGAGCCCCACTCTTTCTGGTTGCCTGAAAAAGAAACCTGAGCATCATCTTTCTTTCCTCAATCTCTGTGACAGCCATTGTCCAAGTCCTCTCATCTTACCTCCTAAATCTCTTTCTCTTTTTTTTTTTTTGAGATGGAGTTTCACTCTGTCGCCCAGTCTGGAGTGCAGTGACACCATCTCGGCTCACTGCAGCCTCCACCCTCCGTGTCCAAGCGATTCTCCTGCCTCAGCCTCCCGAGAAGCTGGGATTACAGGTGCCCACCACCACATCTGGCTAATTTTTGTGTTTTTAGTAGAGATGGGGTTTCACCATGTTAGTTGGGCTTGTCTTGAACTCTCGACTTCAAGTGATCTGCCTGCCTCAGCCTCCCAAATGCTGAGATAATAGGCATGAGCCATCACACCCGGTCCTAAATATCTCTTTTCACTTTATTCTATCCTCCTGACATCGCCCCAGTCCAAACCACCAGCCTTCTGTTTTGGACAGCCATGGCAGCTTTCAACCAGCCTCACTGTTTTATACGGAGAACAGGAATCTTGATATACGAATGACGTACAGAATAAGGGAAATCATCGACGTTCAGCTCCATCCACTTCCAGTGCTGTGTCTCTGAGCCTTTCATTTGTGTTTGCCTGGACTGTTTATTTTTCTCCCCACACGAGCCCAGGGTGAGACCCCTCTGGCCACTACATCCCGCCTCTCTGTAACACCCTCCTTGACTCAGCCTGAGCGAGTTCGCTCACTGCTTTGGTCTCTGAGCAGGCAGCTCCTGTTTGTTTTCCCCCCATCTAGACTTGAGATTTGGATTCAGTAGTAGAGCAGATATGATATACATCGGGCCCTGCTCATGTGCCAGGCTCTGTGCTAGGCACCTAGAATACTGTGGTGAGAAGAAATAAAATGTCTGTTCTCATGGAATTCTCAGTCTAGTAGGGGAGACAGGCATTCACTATGGAAACAAGAAAGTTAAATCCTTTCTACCATTGTTTATTGCTGTGAAAGAAGTTCGGCAGGACGATGGGACAGCGTGGAGTGGGGGATGGGCACAGTCAGGTGGTGGTCAGGGAGGGCCTCTTGGAGGAGGTGGCATTTGAGCTGTTAAGATGGAGTCAGCCATGTGACATTAGGAGAAAGTGTGAGCAGGGAGAACAACAGGGGCAAAGGTGCTGAGGTGGGCTGAGCTTGCAGTGCGGAAGGGATGGGGCGAGGCCAGAGCAGGAGAGGCTGGTGGGATGCAGTGTTGAAGAGGCAAGCCAGGGCTGGGTCATTCGGGGCCTGCTGAGCCGCAGTAAGGACTCTGATTTGACCCTAAGTGTGTTTGGAAGCCGTCAGTGGGTTCTGTGCTGCAGAGTGACACCTCTGATTTATGCTGTAAACACTGGCTTCCAGCTGCTGGGTGGAGAATGGATTGGAGGGGGTCGGGGGAGCAGGGGGCCTGGGGCAGAGCCTGTGGAGGAGTCTAGGTGAGAAACTGCGTTTATCAAAGACGCCATCCACACTGGTGTCGCAGGGCTGAGGCTCTTCTGTCTCCTCCGGCGTGGTCCAGCTTCCCTGTGCCCATGGCTTCCAGACGCTTCTGTCATTCTTTAAAAGACACTCCCTCCTTAATTCTGAGGTGAGGCTTTGCCTTCATAGACTCACTTCAGCATCCTGAAAGTGTTCCGGAAGCCCAGCCTGGCTGCCCGAGGGAGGCCTTCCCAGCACTGTGTGAAGAGCTGGGATTGAACCGTTGGTCACTCTCAGACCCTCCGATCCTGACTGTGCCCTAGCTCCCCAACAACTCCATCCTCTTTGGAAGGGCTGTCCCCACGAGTAAGGTGGCAGCAACACTGTAGTGTATTGACATTGGACGTATATTCTTATCTAGATGTACCAGGGCTGTGTGACCGATGGCAAGTCACTTACCCGCCCCTCCCCCCGGCCTCCCAGCCTGTTTTCCCATCTGTGCCACCTTCACAGCATCTCCGTATTGGTTTAACAAATGATGGCTCACACCTGTAATCCCAGCACTTTGGGAGGATCACTTGAGGATAGGAGTTCAAGACCAGCCTGGGCAACAAAGTAAAACCTTGTCTTTACTAAAAATACAAAAATTAGCTGGGCATGGTGGCATGTGCCTGTAGACCCAGCTACTCGGGAGGCTGAGGCAGAAGAATTGCTTGATTCCAGGAGGTGGAGTTTACAGTGAGCCGAAATTGTGCCACTGCACTCCAGCCTGGTGACAGAGCGCAACTCTGTCTCAAAAAAATAAAAATAAAAAAATTAGCTAGGCATAGTGATGCACACCTGTGGTCCCAGCTATTCAGGAGGCTGAGGCAGGAGGATCGCTTGAGTTTGAGGCTGCAGTGAGCTATGATAATGCCACTGATTCCAGCCTGGGTGAGTGAGTGAGACGCTGTCTCTTAAAAAAAAAAAAATAACCAGTAAAGGGTTTGTGCATGGTGAAGTGTTAGTGGAATTGAGACAGCAACCAGGTTGCTAGTACCTTGAAAGAGAGAGACAGACACCCCTTCTCTCCCTGGTGGTACAGAGAACACCGCTGTGTACACCATTAGTGCCCATGAAAAGTATCCTTTTATGGGGGCAAACTGTCTTCAAGTTCACCTTGGATATTCCCGTGCACTGTGAACCTCACCTGCTGTATGAAGACTTCCAGGTTCAGCTGACCTCACCTTCCTTGTGTCTGGCTGGACTCTGCATGAGCTTCAATACAAACACCGAATACTCTGATTTGTAATTTTCTTTGTGTGGATTTTTCTTCCCAATCGGGCCAATGTGTCTCGAAATGAGACCCTCCAACCACATCATAGTTTTCAAGGCGGAGCGGGTTAAACTTATAGATCCCTCTGAATCAGAATCTCAGTGGGTGGGCCCAGGAGTTTGCATCTTTGTTTTTTTTTTTTTTCTTTTTTTGAAGACAGGATCTCGCTCTGTCATCCAGACTGGAGAGCAGTGGTACATTCATAGCTCTCTGTAACCTTGAACTCCTGGGCACAAGGAATCTTCCTGTCTCAGCCTCCAAATAGCAGGGACTATAAGCACAGGCCACCATTTCTGGCTATTTTTATTTTTTGTAGAGATGGGATCTTGCTATGTTGCCCAGGCTGGTCTTAAGTTCCTGTTCTCAAGCCATCCTCCTGCCTTGGCCTCCCAAAGTGCTGGGATTATAGGCATGTCCCATGATGTCTGGCTGAATCTGTGTTTCCTCTGGCAAGTGATTCTTGGGCTCACAGGTGTTTTATTTAGAGCCACTGCATTACAGAGTGAGTTTGTAAGCAGAAGGACTGCATCTGATACAGCACCATGTACCATGGTCCCCTGTGCAAATCTTACGCCCAATAAATGTGTGTTGTTTGAATGAATGAGGTTTTAGGCAGGGATGTGGGGAGAGTTGCTTTATTCCTTCTAGAACACCCACATTCACTGTTAGTCCCCATGTTGGACACAAGGTCTCACCGCATTTGTCTGCCACTGGGAAACTTCTCCGGTAAGAATTCCCCTACCCCCCACTGTATAATCTTCTCATTAATACACAGCATTGTAAAAGTGATCTATAATTAGATGCTAACCGAGTTTGCCTTAAAATTCGGCGGGCGAGGTCAGCAAGGTAAGCTGGGAGCCAGCTGATTGTTATGATCAATCAATAACCTATTTATTTCCCAACATTTCTATTAACCTCTGCCAGCCAATCACAGTTTCAGTTTGAAAGGCTGGGGTCTGCTTTGCTGACTGGAGAAGTCTGATTGAAAGCGGGCCCCTGACACGACCCCAAGGGCAAAATCCAATTAAAATCATTTTCACTGGTAGATTAATATTTTTAGCATGTTCTACATCCTGGGATTCATCATTCCTGGCAATAACTAATGTCTTGTGACATGAGCAGGTGGATTGGCACTGCCATCGATAATAGTTGTTTTTAATTAGCTCATCAGGTCCTAGGATGGCTTTGGGGTGGCAGTTGGTCAGCTTCTGGGAACTTCTCCCATCAAACCCTGGTTATGTGAATGTCTCTGGATCATACCAATGTAATGGCCGTTTCTGAATAGGGATGGTGTTTATCTCTCTCTGGGTCTGAAGCTCTCTTGGAACTGAGTTCCTTGAGGGCAGGTATTATTTCTCATTGCTTTAAGCAAGTCACTTATTGTTTGGCACACCCAGTTCCCCTTTTCTGAAGACTGTTCTTTACTTTCTCCATCCACATAGCTGCAGTAGAAGCCACCATATTTGTGTAACATGGCCCCACCCCTGGCTGCTGTTGATTGAACTAGGGGTAGAGCCCATCTTAAGCCAAGATAATGGCTCCATTCTTGGATGTTGTTGATTGGATGAGGGGTAGGGTCCAACCCAAGCTGGGGCAATGAAAGCATCACAACACAATTTGTGGACACTGTTGATTGGACAAGGGGTACAGCCAATCTTAAGCCAAGCCAATGAAAACCTGATGGCTCCACCCCTGGATGTGGTTGATTGCATTAGAAGAAGGGCCAAACTCAAACTGGGCCAATGAAAGCCTCATGGCCCCACTTGTGGACATTGTTGATTGGACAAGGTGTAGAGCCCATCTTAAGCCAAGCCAGTGAGAGCCTTCTTGGCTCCACCCCAGATGTTGTTGATTGGACTAGAAGTAGGGCCCAATCCAAGCTGGGCCAATGTAGCTCTTCCTTGGGAATATGGAATTAGGTTTAAGGGAAAGGATCCTACTGGCCAGCTTGAGCATTTAGGGGAGTTGACTGCCATTGTTTGTACTGCAAACAGGGAACTAGTTACGAATGAAAGTGGTGCTGGGAGAGGAGGGACCAGAAAGCATGTCTTAGATTTCCTGGTGCGTCTCGGTTCCTGCGTCCAGGCCCCTCCTGAAACCTGACTGCATTCCAGCTCCTTGGTTCTCTGAGTTATTTCTGCATTTTTATAATAATGACTCTTCCCTCCACCTCCCTTGCTTGGGTTAATTTGAATGAGTCTGTTACTTTCAACCAAACGTATCCCAAAGAATTTGGGGCCCAAGAGCTGTCCAATGTCACACTGCAGGCCAGTGAAAAACTATCCTCTTTCTGCTGACTCTCAGGTGCAAAGGCTTTTGGGGGAAGGAAGAAACAAGGAAGAAGAAATGACTGACATTTATTGAAGACCTACTATGTGTTAGGTGCTTTGCAATGTCGTGGATTTAATGTTTACCAGGCTGGGAGGTAGATTTTATTTTATTAGTTTACAGATGAGGAAACTGAGGCTCAGATATGTTAGATAAGTTGTCCAGAGAACTGGGGATTGTATTTAATTATTTTGGTAAATTCCGTGATTGCCGAGCACCCCATGTTGTCTCTTAAAAAGAGGTGTGCTGCTTTGCTGTAGATATCAGCATGAGGCTATTGAAAGATAATGAAGTAGACCAGGTGTGGTGGCTTATGCCTGTAATCCCAGCACTTTGGGAGGCCGAGACGGGTGGATCCCAAGGTCGGGAGTTCAAGACCAGCCTGGCCAAGATGCTGAAGCCCCGTCTCTACTAAAAATATAAAAATTAGCTGGATGTGGTGGTACATGCCTCTAATCCCAGCTACCTGGGGAGGCTGAGGCAGGAAAATCACTTGAACCCAGGAGGCAGAGGTTGAAGTGAGCTGAGATCATACCACTGCACTCCAGCCTGGGCGACAGAGCCAGACTCTGTCTCAAAAAAAAAAAAAAAAAAAAAAAAAAGTCAACGAGGTAGCCAGTGGAGACCCTGGGAGGAAGTCAACTATTAGATTGGCAGTCAGCCTCTTGAAGTCCAATAGAGTACAGACAGAACCAAGAGTTGAGTCATGACCAAGGCTCCCCCACCTTTGAAGACCATCTCCTTCTAGAACCCACTCACTGCTCTCTAATTGCTTCAGGACTCCCAGAACCCACCCAGACAGCCCCAGCTCCAGCTTCTGGAGACATCTCATTAGCGGGTTCTCTGTAGCCATTCCATCCTTAGGAAAACCCAGGGCAAAACCTGATCTTCCAACAGAGGCTCTACAATGGAGAAATCCCAGTAGACTATGGTGCATGATCTGCTTTGAAGCGCTCAGGGATATTTGTCTTCTCACCCTGGGCTAGTGGTGGCAAAAGGTACACCACCCTCAGGCTCCTCTTAATGTACACATCTGGATTGAACTGAGACTCTTACAGCAGATTTTCCAATGAAGAGTGGATTACAACAGATAAATAAATATAATTAGGAACAGTATCCAGACTGATGCATGCTGAAGAGTTTCAGCAGGTACCAATAGATATATTCAGGAGTTAGGAAATGTTCGGAAATGCCTATAGTCCCAAATTCGAATCTCCAGGTCAAGTTAGCTGATAATCAAAAAATCTAGCCTAGGTGGCTTTTGTTTTTTTTAAAACAGAGTTTCACTCTTGTTGCCCAGGCTGGAGTGCAATGGTGTGATCTCGGCTCACCGCAACCTCTGCCTCCCAGGTTCAAGCAATTCTCCTGCCTCAGCCTCCCCAGTAGCTGGAATTACAGGCATGCACCACCACGCCTGGCTAATTTTGTATTTTTAGTAGAGACGGGGTTTCTCCATATTGGCCAGGCTGGTCTCGAACTCCCGACCTCAGGTGGTCTGTGGGCCTCAGTCTCCCAAAGTGCTGAGATTACAGGTGTGAGCCACCGTGCCTGGCCTGGGAGGTCTTTTAGCACTGCAGTTTCCTGAGCCTGACTTCTGGGGATTCTGATTCCATAGGCCTGTGGTTTATTAGTCCTTTTGAGAAGCTTCAGAGAGAATCCTGACAACCAGCCAGAATTAGAGATTCACAAGGCACATTATCACATTAAAGGCACTGAAAAGTCCTGCAACAAAGACACCCATGACACTTAATTGAACCAGTTTATCAAAGTTTTACAAACACAGGTCCCTCTTTCTCTATTTTTTGGTATAATACCTGTTTTTTTTTTTTTTTTTTTTTAAGACAGTCTTGCTCTGTTGTGCAGGCTGGAGTGTGGTAGTGTGGTCTTGGCTCACTGCAACCTCCACCTCCTGGGTTCAAGCGATTCCCTTCCGTCAGCCTCCTGAATATCTGGGATTACAGGTGCGTGCCATCACACCCAACTAATTTTTTGTATTTTAGTAGAGATGGGGTTTCACCATGTTGGCCAGGATGGTCTCCATCTTCTGACCTTGTGATCCACCCACCTCGGCCTCCCAAAGTGCTGGGATTATAGGCGTGAGCCACTGTGCCTAGTGAGACAATACCTGTTTTTAAAAGGTCTATTGCTCAGAGAGCTTACCAACTTTTCCCATTAATACTTATACACTAATATCATAAATCTAGCGATTTTTTTCATGCTCTTCCTACCATTTTTTTTTTTTTTGACGGAGTCTTGCTCTGTCGGCCAGGCTAGAGTGCAGTGTTATGATCTTGGCTCACTGCTACCTCTGCCTCCCAGGTTCAAGCAGTTCTTCTGCCTCAGCCTCCCCAGTAGCTGGGATTACAGGCTCCTGTCACTGCGCCGGCCAACTTTTGTATTTTTAGTAGAGATGAGGTTTCACCATGTTGGCCAGAGTGGTCTCGAACTTCTGACCTCGTGATCTGCCCACCTTGGCCTCCCAAAGAGCTGGGATTACAGGCGTGAGCCACCGCTCCCGGCCATTCCTACTATTTTATAGCATTGGACTATTCTCTTCCTGAAGACAGGAATAGTATCTGTGTTATTTGCAATATGACCCACGTGGAGTCTGCGTCAATGAGTGAGTCTCATCTTAAAGTCATCTTTAAACAGGGGACGTGGTTCTCTGCCCACCAATAGGAACATTGATACCAGGGTGAGCAAGAGATTGAAAGCAGCTGGTGGTAGTGGGAAAGCCTGCAGAGCTACCTTTGCTTGTCAGTTGCGGATATGGAGTGCCAGCAGTCCAGCTCCTTCTCCTCTGAGCTGTTCCTCCACTGCTCTGAGATCTGCCTCTTAATAAACTTGATCCCCAGGGACAAGCCCTCCTGAGACATTTGGTTAAGAAGAGGAGTTTCCCATTTCTCTGCGGCTGCTTCTGTCAGCCACCAGGGGGTTGCAGGGAGCCGTGCTGAGGCCATGTAAATGGGCTTCTCCACAAAACGATCGAGCCCTTGTGTTGGAAATTGGGTTAAATTCAGCATGCATAACCATTCACAATGGCTCTTTACACCCCAGGAGCACTAAGATCCCACTAATCTTCAGTCAAAACAATTAGAGCATGAAGGGTGGTGCATTCATCCCAGAGGCACTGGGCGTCCGGAAGGAGTGGGACCACCCACATTCGGGGCTTTGACCTTCCAGCCGCAATGACAAGGCCAAAAGACCCAGAGGAGGATTCTTCTGCGTATTGCGGAAAGGGGGTCCAGTCAGAGTAAGTTACTTCAGTCCGTCCATCTCTTTCTCCATGTAGTGGACTCTTAGCAAGTGCAAGGCACTTTAGATGCACGATGTCATTGCAGTCGCACAATAGCTTTGTCACCATCACCTTCTAGCCTAGGAAACAGAGGCACACAGAGGTTAAATGATGCGCTCATCAGAGCCCAGCAGAAATAGACGGCACAGTTAAATTAGTTTGGTTCAAGGAGAGTTTAATGAAGGTACCATTCAAAGAGGTGCTGACATTTAGTGTCTTAGTTTTCTCTTGCTCCATAATAAATAACCACAAACTTAGTGGCTTTAAACATCCTTCCATTAGGTCATGGTGCTGTAGGTCAGTAGTGCAGGAAGTGTATGGTTTTCTGCTCAGGTGTTGCTGGGGCTGTGATGCCATCTGAGGCTCAGGGTTCTCTTTCAGACTCTCTCAAGTTGTTGGCAGAACTCAGTTTCTTGCAGTTGCAGGACTGAAGTCCCCGTTTCCTTGCTGGTTGCTGTCCAGGGACTGCTTTCACCTCCTAGAGGTCACCCTCAGTCCACAGGCAACTCACAGCACAGGTGTCTGCTCCTTCAAGGCCAGCAAGTGGCTGTCTCTCATTCTTCAAATCTCTGACTTCTGAGGGTCACCTGATTAGGTCAGGCCCACCCAGGCTAATCTTCCTTTTGATTAACTCAAAGTCAACCTAGGACGGTAGGAAATCCTATCATATTTGCAAGTTCAGGGTGTGTTCACCAGAGAGCTAGAATCCTGGTGATCAGTTGGGTCTTCTGCCCCCCAGAGACAGGATGTGGGAAGTGCAGCTCCCTGGGGATAGCAGTGGTGGGACTTGATTACCACCCCTAGTCGAATAGATAAGGAGCTGGGAGACATAGGAGAGGGCTGCCTGGCAGAAGCTGGGACCTTTGGTTGAAGGACACAGCTAGTCCATGGTGACTTGGCGAGGAGGAATAAATAGACTTGGCTAGAGGAATAAAGAGGTTGACCTCAGTTTCCTTCCTCCCTTTCATCTCTGCTGTTACTCTCCATTGGCTGATCTTAACAAGAGGCTGGAGGAAGGGACTCAGCCTATTCATGCAGTCAGTAGAGACCTACTTCTTAGGGAGTGGGCAGGTTGGAGAAGGATGGAGAGTGGATCAGGAGGTATGAGTAGATGATACACTGCACAAGGAACTTCTTAGGGTCCCATGCCCTGAAATGACAGAGCTCAGATTCAAATTTGTGTCTCTTTAAAGGCTGATCACATCATGCATTCTTCCATTTCCTGAGTGCCTGCTCTTTGGCAGCCACTCTGCTAATCTAAAAATCCAGTGAGAGATACACTTATATTTCTATTTTGTAAAGTTCCAGAGAAGTTAAGTAAATAACCCAGAGTCACACAGCTAGCAAGTGGCAAAGCTGGGAGTATAATTCAATTCCAAAACTTGACTTCCATCCTCTCCACTTCCATCCACCCATATATATCCATTGACAAATCTATTCATTCATCAGACTCTTACTGCATGTCTTAAGCTATACACTGTGTTCAGAGCTGAATGAAATTACATTTTTTTTTTTTTTTTTAAAGACAGATTCTCCCTCTGTTACCCAGGCTGGCTGGAATGCAGTGGCATGATCTCGGCCCACTGCAATCTCTCCCTCCCAAGTTCAAGCAATTCTCCTGCCTCAGCCTCCCAAGTAGCTGGGATTACAGGTGCCTGATACCACACCTGGCTAATTTTTTAATATTTTTAGTAGAGGTGGGGTTTTACCATGTTGGCCAGGCTGGTCTCGAACTCCTGACCTCAGGTAATCTGCCCACCTTGGCCTCCCAAAGTGCTAAGATTACAGGCATGAGCCAGCCACCACACCCAGATAACATGCCATTCTATGTCCTCATGTTATTCACAATCTGGTAAGGGAAACAGACCTGTATACAGATTATTGTGCAGTGGAGGGGAACAGGAGTTTTGAGAGAGGAACGTACAGTGCTCATCAGTGGGCATATGGGAGGGAGAGGTCTGCTTAGCTGGGGGAGCCTGGAAAGACAGCTGTATCCTTTTGAGCTGGGTTTTGAAGGATGCATAAGATCCCAACGAGATGGTGCATCTTGGGAAGGCAACATATCTTTTTAGCCCAGCTGCGTCTCCTTTGCTGGAGCTTCCTCCTTCTAGGGCATGATTTGGAAGGACAGACTTTTACTGTGATTGAGGACACAGAGTTCTCTAAAGTGCGTAGCCCAGGGGCTGGGATGCAGCAGGGGATGTACGTATGTGTGGAAAAAATCCACCTTGGTTTGAATTCCTGTCTGGCCATTTCTGAAATATATGACCTTATGGCGACTCTCCCCTATATGGCGACCCTCCCTTATGGCGACCCTTCCCTGTACAGGAGATTTCATAACCCTGCCCTACTGGTGTCAGGTTGACCAGGTGACTTTCGGCCAGTAGGATGGAAGTGAGTGGAGGTGGGATGTGCCACTTTTTGGCAGACACTGTAAAAGCCCTTGTGTGGTCACCTCTCCCTTCCCCTTTTGTGATGCTGTGGGTAATTTTTACTGTTTCCCAAGTGTTGCGCCTCACCCTCCCTTTTTACCTTGGCCTCAAGACCATCAGGTTTCCATAAAGGGGTTGCTTTTTTAACCTTAATCCTGGAATGAAGTGAGGAGGGTCAGAACCAAAACAGCTACAAGGGCGTGTCACATCCCAGAGGAATGAATGGTTGCCATCTAAACCACTGAGACCTTTGAAGGCATCTGTTAGCATCGCATAGTGTAGCCCAAGATGACCAACACAGCAAGGTGTGTTGCCTTCCTGTGTGTTAGTTTGCTCATCTGCAGTTATAGGTATAGTTGTAGTTACAGTTACCTTATGGGGGTCTGGTGAAGATTAGGTGGAATTGCACAGCTTCTAGCCCATAGTGTGTGTACACTTTGCAGATGTCTAAGACTCTTCTTCCAGTCCCTTGTCTCTGCCATAGTTATTTCTACCCCTGGGCCTGTACACATCCATACTGTTCTTTCTGCCTGGGGTATTCTATCTTTTCCTCGTTCCCTTCTTTACTCAAGATCCCCCTCTCGCTCCTGGGGCCGCAGCCATGAGAATGCTCAGGCTTCAGAAAAGGCTCATCTCTAGTGCCCTCCGCTGTGGCAAGACAAAGGTCTGGTTGGATCCCAATGAGACCAATGAAATCGCCAATGCCAACTCCCATCAGCGGATCCAGAAGCTGATCAAAGATGAGCTGATCATCCGTAATCCTGTGATGTTCCATTCCCAGGCTCGATGCTTTAAAAACACCTTGGCCCCCCAGAAGGGCAGGAATACGGGCATGTGGAAGGGCACAGCCAATGCCTGAATGCCAGAGAAGGTCACATGGATGAGGAGAATGAGGATTCTTCGCCAGCTGCCCAGAAGATGCCGGGAATCCAAGAAGATTGATCGCCACGTGTATCACAGCCTGTACCTGAAGGTGAAGGGGAATGTGTTTAAAAACAAGCAGCTTCTCATGGAACACATCCACAAGCTGAAGGCAAGAAGCTCCTGGCTGCTCAGGCTGAGGACCGCAGGTCTAAGACCAAGCAAGCGCAGCTAAGGCAAGCGCCATGAAGAGCGCCTCCAGGCGAGGAGATCATCAACACTTTGTCCAAGGAGGGAGAGACCAAGAAATAAAAGCTCCCCCTTCATCTGTGCATACTGGCCTCCGTGATTACATGGATCAGCCATTAAAATAAAACAAGTCTTAAAAAAAAAATCCCCTATGCAGACCTAGCTCCTCCAGGAGGCCAGCTAAGAATGGGCTTAGAGCCCCAGGAAAGTCAGGCCATGAAAGGGATGACAAAAGTTGCACTTCAACGACCAGAATCAGGAAATCTAGAAGAGAGTCCCTTCAACCTCAACATGCACACATATTTCGTGTTTTACGGTTTTGCATTGTTTTAATTTCAGTTTGCATAAGGGATTAGAGAGGGGGCTCCCTCATCTTTTCTGAGCTTAAGGTTTCTGAAGATCTTTACCTGTTGCTGTTCACAAACAGCAGGGCCAAGGGAGAGGGATGGGGAGAGTCCCTCCTGTCACCGACCCAGGATGGCTAAAAGTACCCCCTTCATAGAAGGAAGAAAAGGGGAACGAGGGTGCTCCTGACCACCTGAGGTTGCCTGCGTGGCAGTTACGAACATGGACCTTGGGTCAGGCTGCCTGGTAAGTGTTGGTTCTGCCGTTTACCAGCTATATGAGCTTGGGTGTGTCATTCTTTACCATTGAGCCTCACTTTCTACATTCATAAAATGGGAATTCATAATAGCACCAGCTTGTTGGGTCATGGTGAGGACAACTAAGGCAGGGGCCCCTAGTGAAGCCTACCTATACAAAGACAACTGATCATTCGGTCATTCCTTATTTATTGAATGTCTGCTATGTGCCAAGTTCCGTGAGAGGCACTGGAGATGCAGAGGTGACCAGGACAGACAAGGTCCTTGCTCTCATGGATTATATATTTATAAATAAATACATAATGAGTTAGGTTGCAGTAAGGGACATGGAGAAAAAAGTCAGGGTAACTGTGGAAAGTAATGGTGAAAAAGATTTTATTTTATTTGGACGTAATTGACAAATAGATTGACCAATGCCCAAATATAATTGGGTGACGTTTAAGGGGTACAACTTGCTGCTGCAATTTACATATATGTTGTGAAATGATCATTATAGCCAAGCTATTTGACACATTCATCACCTCACATAATTGTCTTTTTTTGTGGTGAAATCTACCCTCTTAGCAATTTTCAAATATATAATATTATTAACTGTAGTCATTATGCTGTGCGTTAGATGTCCAGAACTCATCCATCTTGCTTAATTGAGACTTTGTACCCTTTGAGCAATATCTCATTTCCCTGTCCCTCCGACCCCTGGCCACCAGTATTTTAGTCTATGCCTCTGTGCTTTGACTCTTTCAGATTCCACATATAGGTGAGATCATGCAGTATTTGTCTTTCTGTGTCAGACAAATTCTGTTTTAGAAAGAGAATTCAGAAAAGGCTTCTCTAAGGTGGTGGCATTTGAACAGGGACCTGTGTACCAATGCTACAATATCAAATGGATACAAACTTAAAGCAGCACACATTTATTATATTACAGTGTCTGGGGACCAAGAACCTAGGCTGTGTCTTCTGCTTCAGGATCTCATCTGAAACCTATAGTCAAGGTATTGGCTGGGGCTGCAGTCTCGCTTGAAACTCAAATTGGGGAAGGATCCGCTTCCAAACACATGGGGTTGTTGGCAGAATTCAGTTCTCTGTGGGCAGTAAGACTGAGGGCCTCAGTTTCTGGCTGGCTGTAAGATGGAAGCAGCCCTCAGTGCCTGGATGGTTGTTGGCCAGCGGCTGCTGCCACATGGCCCACCCAGTGTGGCTGCTTGCTTCATCAAAGCCAGCAAGGAGAGTCTCCTAGCAAGATGGGCGTTAATTACCATCTTATATGATGTAGTCAGGAGTGGCCTCCTGTCCCCTTTACTGTATTCTTTTTCTTTTTCCTTTTTCTCTTTTTTTTTTGAGATGGAGTCTCACTGTGCCACCCAGGCTAGAGTGTAGTGGCACGATCATGGTTTACTGCAAGCACTACCTCCTGGGTTCTAGTTATTCTCCTGCCTCAGCGTCCTGAGTAACTGGGATTACAGGCGTGCACCACCACACCCAGCTAATTTTTAAATTTTTATTTATTTATTATTTATTTTTATTTTTTAGTAGAAGCAGGGTTTTACCATGCTGGCCAGGCTGGTCTCAAACTCCTGACCTCAAGTGATCCATCTGCCTCGGCCTCCCAAAGTGCTGGGATTACAGTCATGTCCACTCTAGGAAGGTTACTGGGATTACTCATATAGCTACCATGCTGGGTCCTCTTTACTGTATTCTATTGATTAGAAACAAGCTCTTGGTCCTGCCCATAGGTAAGGGTGGAGGTTATACAAAGGGGTAAATGCTGAGAGGTGGGGAGCATTGGGGGCCCCTTTGAGTCTATCTGCCATGGCCTATGTGAGGTAGGTGGAGTGAGCTGAGTGAAGATCTGGCCTGCCAGGTAGAGGGAAACAGCAAGAGCAAAGGCCCTGAGGTGGGATCCTACGTGATATGTTTAGAGATCAGCAAGGAGCTGAACGAGAGAGGGGAGGAGAATGGGAGACTGGAGAAGGGACAAGTTGTGGGGTCCTTGTAGATAAAAGTTGTCTTTTGGATTTTATCCTGAGTGTGCTGACGAGCCACTGGGAGGTTCCCAATCCATCTGTTGATTTACGTTCCTAGATTTTAAGAGTTGCGGTAAAAGACACATCACCTAAAATTTGCCGTATTGACCTTCCTAGAGTGGACAGTTCAGTGGCCTTTAGTCCATTCACAAGCTTGGGTAAGCATCACCATGATCCGGTTCCAGAACATTTTCATTACCCTGAAAGGAAATCCCACAACTACTAGCAGTCACTTCCCCTTGCTTCCTTCCCCAAAATCTAGGCCACCACTAATCAGCTTTCTGTATCTATGAATTTGGCTATTCTGGGTATTTCATATAAATGGAATCATAGAATACGTGCTTGGCTTCTTTCACTTAGCATGTTTTCAAGGTTCATTCATGTTGTCACATGTATCAGTATTTCATTCATTTTTTATGGCTAAATAACATTTCATTGAATGTATATATCACATTTTGTTTATCCACTCTTCTGCTGATGGATATTGGAGTTGTTACAACTTTTGGCCACTGTATATGATGCTGCCATGAACATTGGTGTACCGGTATCTGTTTGAACATGTTTTTAATTCTTTGGAGTATATACCTATACACAAACACACAGACACACAGACACACAGACACACACACACACACACACACACACACACACACACACGTTGAATTGCTGGTAGGTTTAAGTTGTTGAGAAACTGTCAGCCATCTTTGAAAGTGACCACACCATTTTGCATTTCTACCAGCAGTGTATAAAGGTTCCAGCCTCTCCACATCCTTGCCAATACTTGCTATTCTCTGTTTTCATCATTAGAGCCATTCATCGGGGTGTGAAGTGAGATTCTGCTGTGGTTTTGATTTGCATTTTTCTGATGATGAATGACATGGAGCATCTTTCCCTGTGCCTGTTGGGTGTTTGCATATCTCCTTTGGGGAAATGTCTATTTGGGTCCTCTGCCCATTAAAAGAATGGGGTTGTTTGTCTTTTAGTTGTTGAGTTGTAAGAGTTCTTCATATCGATTTATTTTTATTGAGCTATTATCACCACTGTGGTTGTTTCCCCAGTAGGGCTCTGTCGGAATCCCCAGGCATCATGAATGTTCTCTGCTTAGAAGGAAAGGGACTATAAATGCCCCTTCCCTTGAGTAACCCATTCGCTGACTTGTCTCCATCAACTTCCCTCCAGAGAGCCGAGCTAATAATCCTTTTTCTCACTGGCCTCAGCCCTCCTTGAAAATTACTCTGAAGGGTCCCTGGGGTCCTCTTACCTAAACGCCTCCCCCGGGGCTGCTTAGATGGCTTTGTTGGGGGCTCTTCAGCTGGGAGAAGGAGATTCTCTGGGGAGGAGCACAAGCTTCCAGCTCCCTAGACCTGTCTTACCTCCCACCCCTGGTGGGTTAGAGACTCTGGGGACTCCAGGAAGAGCCCAGGGTCCTGCCTGCATCAGCCCTGCTTAGCCTCTGACCTCTTGGTGAGGCTCAGGGACAAATTAGGAACTTAATCCATCCAGGGAAACCTGCAAGCACTGTGCAAGGAGTCAGAGAGAGCCCTGTGGCTTCTGGTCTCTGGTCTGCCACCATGAGACTGGGGTCCCTGGACCTCATCTCTGAAATGGGCCTGAACCTGTGTTGGAAGGAGCCACTTTGAACCTTTCAGATCCAGAATTCTGTGATGGGCTTAAAAAAAATATTTTATTTAAAATATTTCCTCCTCTAAGAAGCCCCTATTCCTTCTAATTGCATTAGGTGACTGCACAACTACCTGAATTTACTTTGTCTTAGGTGTGTCTTTTGGTTGTGATTACATCTTTATACATCTCTTACTCTTACTGGTTTGTCAGAGGGTGCAAGCTGATCATTTCAGTTTTTCTGAGAACTCTTTGAGGATTTCCCATTGTCTTAGGGTAAAGACCAGATCCTTACCTGGATGGGTTTTCATTATCTCCTTTTTCTTTTCCTTTTTTCTTTTTTCCTAGACAGAGTTTCGTTCTTGTTGCCTAGGATGGAGTGCAATGGCGTGATCTCAGCGCACTGCAACCTCTGCCTTCCGGGTTCAAGAAATTCTCCTGCCTCAGCCTCCCAAGTAGCTGGGATTACAGGCACCCATCATCATGCCCAGCTAATGTTTTGTATTTTTAGTAGAGATGGGGTTTCACCATGTTGGCCAGGCTGGTCTCAAATTCCTGACCCCAAGTGATCCACCGGTCTTGGCCTCCCCAGGTGTTGAGATTACCTGGTGAGCCACCAGGCCTGACCATTGTCTCCTTTTTCACTGTGACTTTGCATGGCACTACCCCTCGATCTCTCTAGTCCAGCCAAAAGTGTTGCCTTTGGGTCCTTGGTGCGCCCTACCACTGGGCCTTTGCATATTCTATTCTCATTACTTGGTTGCCTTTTCTTTCCCTCCTCATCTTCTTTAGATTTTAGTGCAAGCTTCACTTCTTCAGGGAAGCCTTCCTGGATTCTCCAGATTAGTTCAAATTCACATTATCAGCTCTGTGGACCTCCCCTCTGTAGCCCTGACTACTCTGTTACCTTCGTTTTAGGATAAATAACTGTTTCCCCTTATTTGCAAAGGAATCTGAGAGCAGGGACTCTGACAGCAGAGACCATACCTGTTGGTCCTCCACTGTAGCCTCAGTGCCTCATTCTCCTCAACACAGGTTGATTTAACACCTACTCTCCCCCAGGAACTGTCCTCCATTGTAGCCTCAGTTCCTGGAGGAGAGTAGGTGTTAAATAAACCTGTGTTGAATGGCAAAAAAGTCTCTGTGCTCTCAGAGTCCAGGTCAGGACCTGGCAGGTAGCCGGCATGGAACACCTTGTTCCATTATGCTGAATAAATTAAGGGGTTCTCTGAAAGGCGGTGGATCCAGCCTCTGCTTCTGTGTGGCCTCAGCTGCATGTGTACATCTGAGGCAGACAGATCTGTGTTTAAATGTGGGCTCCTCTCCCTTCCAGCTGTTACCTTGGGCATCTCTTTTCCTTCTTGGAGCCCATTTCTTGATCTGTCCACAGGGGATCTTCATTAGGGGGTGCTGAAGGGATTTCACAGCTAATGGTTTTGTAGGCCCTCTGTTAACTGAAGACCTTTGCAAATGGACTTGAATAAATTCTGTTTCTCCAAATATCTTCCACAGAGATTGGTGGTCAGATCCGTGTGGATGCAGAGCTGATGTCTCCTCCTCCACTGGTGGTGCTTGAAAAATGGCATGAGGCTGAATTTCCCCGTGCTCTGAATGGCTGGGGAGAGTGGCCACAAATCTGAACAGCCCAGATGTAATTTCTGACTCTGGGCACCTGTGTCTTGCAGAAGGGAGGAAGGTGGACAGATTTAGCTGCGGGATGTGCAGTGTGCTGCTTGGGTCCTGTCTTCCTGCTTTATGGGTGCGAAATGTGAGATGCGGTCACACTGCATGCAGCCCCTGTTCTCTCCCACTGTGTCTGCCTCCTTGCAACTAATTTATTCTTTCATATGGTTTCTTCTGGGTTAATTGTAAAATGACGCATGTTTGTAAAAACAAACCAAAACCAAACAGCCAAACAATACAGCAGTGTATAAAATAGAAAATGTTGGTTCTTCCTGCCCCGCTCGAATCTCATATTCTAGAATAATCAGTTTAGAGTGTGCCAGTGAAAACCACCAGCTCCCTGTCTCTATAATGCACATCAAACATATTAGCAATTTCCTGGTGGATATGGTTTGGCCCTGTGTCTCCACCCAAATCTCATCTTGAATTGAAAATCCCCATGTGTGAAGGGAGGGAGGTGATTGGATCATAGGGGTGGTTTCCTGGATGCTGGTCTCATGAGAGTGAGTGAGTTCCCACGAGATCTAATGATTTTATGGGGGGCTCTTCCCACTTCACTTCGAAGGTGCCTGCATCCCCTTCTGCAATGATAGTAAGTTTCCTGAGGCCTCCTCAGCCATGTGGAACTGTGAGTCAATTCAACTTCTTTATATATTACCCACTCAGGTATTCCTTTACAGCAGTGTGAAAATGGGCTAATACACTGACCGTAGAGAGATAGATAGCAATAACTATTAATTACAAATTGCATACTATGGGACAGGCATGATGCTGTAAGTCAGGGGTCCCCAACCCTCAGGTCATGGACCACGTTAAGAGCCGGGCCTCACAGCAGGAGGTAAGCTGCAGGTGAGCCAGTGGACATTCATCTATTTTTAGCAGCCACTCCCCATTACTCTCATTACTGCCTGAGCGCTGCCTTTCACATCAATGGTGGCGTGAGATTCTCATAGGAGGGCAAACCCTGTTGTGAACTGTGCATGTGTGAAATCTAGGTTGCACGCTCCTTATGAAAATCGAATGCCTGATGATCTGCTGCTGTCTCCCAGCACCCCAGATGGGACTATCCAGTTGCAGGAAAACAAGCTCAGGGTCCCCAGTGATTCTACATTGTGATGGGTTGTATAATTCTTTCATTATATATTACAATGTAATATAATGGAAATACAGGACATGATAAATAAATCCAAGTGTACACTTAAGGCATCTGAAACCATTCCCATCCCCACCATTCATGGAAAAATTGTCTTTCACAGAATTGGTGTCTGGTGCCAAAAAGGCTGGGGACTGCTGCCCTGCGTTTTTAGAAGAATCAAATGAATTGATTCCAAGCCAGTAGAATAGTTGCACCCATTTTACAAATGAGAAAACTGAGGCCCCAAATTTTTAGTAGCTAGTTCAAGATCACACAGCTAATAAATAAGAGAGTAAGGAGTTGAATCTTCTACATATTGTTTATTTAATACAATATATATGCATGTGTACACACAAGTACATAGAGGTTTTACTGCAAAAATAGATCATACTTTTGGTTCTGAAACTTTACTTAATAATGCATTGCAGGCATCTTTTCAGGCCAATATAAATAAATATACATTTAGTTTAGTTCTTTTTTTTTTTTTTTTTTTTTTGACAGGATCTTGCTCTGTTGCCCACATTGGAGTGCAGTGGTGCACTCATGGCTCATACAGCCTCAAACTCCTGGGCCCATGTGGTCCTTTCACTTCCTAAGTAGCTAGGACTACAGGCTAATTTTTTCTATTTTTTATAGAGATGAGGCCTTGCTGTGTTGCCCAGGCTGGTCCTGAACTCATGGGCTCATGTGATCCTCCTACCTTGGCCTTCCAAAGTGCTGGGATTACAGGTGTGAGCCACCACACCTTGTCCACATTTAATTTTTCAAATATTTTAATATCTGAAGAGGATTCTAGAGTATGGACGAGCTGAAATTTATACCAATCGTTCCCAAAGGAGAAACATTTATTTCTAAATTTTTGCTCAAAAAATGTTGTTTTGGTGATCATTATTTCACAGTTGTTTTTAAAACATTAAAAAAAATTTTATGCACGTGGTAAATATTCAAGTAGTGTTTTGGGGTGAGTAATTCCTGTCTGTCTCCTGGTACTCTCAAAAGGGGAAGTCATAGTTAGCAATTTTTTTCTGGATTCTTCCAGGAAGAGTGTGTGCTTTCAATTGTGTGTGTATGTGTGTATAAATAAATATATATATGTGTATATATATATAAATATATATATATGTATATATATAAATATATATATGTGTATATATATATATATAAATAAATGTATATAAACATATACTCACACATATATACACACACGTTTGGTAGACAAGTGATACTATATACACTGTTCTGCAAACTTGCTTTTTTTGTTTAATTATATATGGAAAATCCATATAGGTTTACTGAATTTGTATTTATGTAATTTTGAAGGAGTAATATACTTATTGCTCAAATGTATATAATAAAATATGTAAAATGTATTTGAGTCTAATATAGATGAATATATTTGAAGGAATAGAGTGAACTGTTTCCTGCTTTCATGCCACCCTCATAACTATGATTATTTTCATATGATTATATTAGCTTTTTAATATCCTTCCAGAATTTTTTTATATATACTTATATAGATACAAGAAAGTATATCTGTATTCTTATTTTAAACTCCTTTTAAACTCAAGAATAATATAATTTGTATATATTTTTACATTTTGCTTTTTTCACTGAAACTTGTAGATATTTTCATTTCAGTACATAAACAGCTTCCCCATTCTTCCTTTTCTCCCTTCTTTTTAAACAACTGCATATAGTACAGCATTTCATTCTATAGATGAATTAAACCATGTCTCCTTCTTTTAGAAATTATCATTTTAATTCATTAAATAAACAATGCATGCATAGGTACAAAACTTGGAAGGTACAGACGAGTAGTCAGTGAAAAATCACGTTCTCCCACTTCGGTCTCCAGGTCTTTCACCTTTTCTGTGTGGGGGCAACCAGGGTTCCCAGTGTCATGTTATCCTTCTTGAGATGGGCCGTATGTTATGACCGAGTATATGTGAGGAGCATATGAGCATGTACACACACACACACACACACACACACACACACACACACACACACTCACACACTCTCTCTCTCTTCCTTCCTTCCTTCCTTCCTCCCTCCCTTCCTTTGTTCCTTCCTTCTTTCTCCTTCCTTTCTTTCTCTCTTTCTTTTCTTTCTTTCTCAGATCTCATTCTGTCACCCAGGCTGGAGTGCAATGACACGATCATGGCTCACCACAACCTCTGCCTCCTGGGTTCAAGCTGTTCTCCTGCCTCACCCTCCCAAGTAACTGGGATTAGGGGTACCCGCCACCACACCCAGCTAATTTTTTGTATTTTTAGTAGAGACAGGGTTTTACCATCTTGGCCAGGCTGGACTTGAACTCCTGACCTCAGGTGATCCACCCGGTTCGGCCTCCCAAAGTGCTAGGATTACAGACGTGAGCCACCATCTTTCTCTTTCTTAATGGCTATGTGGAATTCCACTGCCTGGATGGACCGTCATTTTTGTAATCAGTCCTCTATGATGCGACATGGCATTATTTTTAGTCTTTTGCCACCTCAAGTGATGAGGCTGTGATTAGCCTGCACAAACCCCTCTGTGCTCAGGTTTGGATGCATCTAGACACATCATAACTGAGTTCAAGGGCATGTGCACTGACAATTTGAGGCACGTTGCTAAGTTTCCTTCCAAGGAGGTTGTCACATGTAGCTCTATACGGCCCCAAAATGCCCAGGGTCTGGGCTGGCACACAGGAGCTGGGGAGCCAAGGGAAAGCCGGCCAAGGTTTTGGTCAGCCTTTCCCTTTACATCTCTCCTTCCAAGTTTTCATGACCAGTCTTCTCTAGGCAATGTGCTTGCTCTTGAACCCTCATCAAATGAAGGCTCTATTAACAGGCCTTAATAACATTTAGTCCATCGTACCCCAAAGGCTCTTCTCTGGAACACATTTCTTTTTTTTTTTTTGAGACAGTCTTGCTCTGTTGCCAGGCGCCAGGCTGGAGTGTAGTCGCGCAATCTTGGCTCACTGCAATTTCTGCCTCCTGAGTTCAAGCAATTCTCCTGCCTCAGCGTCCTGAGTAGCTGGGACTACAGATGTGTGCCACCACACCCAGCTAATTTTTATATTTTAGTGGAGACACGGTTTCACTATGTTGGCCAAGATGGTCTCGATATCTTGACCTCGTGATCCACCTACCTTGGCCTCCCAGAGTGCTGGGATTACAGGTATGAGCCACCTCACCCAGCCTGGAACACATTTCTGTGGATAAATATGGAGGGTAAAAATTGCCTCCCCAATCCAATGTGCCTGAGCAATGCTGAGTTAAGTGATATTAAAACAGGTGTTTTGTTGCAGGACCTTTCAGAGCCTTTAACATGCTAATAAACATTGGGATGTCTAAGAGGTGTTAGTGTGTGGAGTTCATCACATTGCTTTGACCACACAAGTTCAGAAAGGCTGACATGATCTCACCACTGAATTGTACTGAAAGGGAGGCTAATGCCCAGAGAAGAAAGCTGAGTTTTCCAAGGTCACACAGCAGGGGTGGTGATCTGAATCTCCAGTCCCACTATGATAATGACACCAAGAAAGCGCTCCATGCTCCTTCTCTGTAATAGGTAACTTGGTGCCCTAAAGGGACACCAAGACATCTGTAATACACCATCCTGGAGTAGATCCTCTTTAATGAAAAAAACTGGTAAAGTCTGAGTACAATCTCTAGTATTCTTAATTGTAGAAGGTACCAACATCACCTTCTTAGTTTGGGCAAATGCACTGTGGTTATGTAAAATAGTAGCATTGGGGGATGCTGGGTGAAGGATGTCCAAGAACCGTTTGTATCATCTCTGCTACTCCTCTGTAAATCTAACGTGATTTCAAAATGAAACCTGCATATATTATTCATGCCAAATCAAACACTGAGTCATGTACTAGACTCAACCACAGACAAACAGAAGCAGACCTAGAATAGTGTAGACTACCATCAGCAAATACCTTTGGAAAAATACACAAACATGCTGAATATCTTATTTACTTGGGGCGGGGGAGGGCAACTGGGTGGCTGGTGAGTCAAAGGAGAAAGCCTTTTCTGTGTAGCCTTTAGTATCTTTTGGATTTCAAACTTTGTGAATGTCTTATTTTTTCAACAACTAAATTTTCAAAATAATTCAGGGGAGAAAAACTTTAATGAAAACATTCTGAGTTTGACTTTTTTTTTGGAAAATATAGTGAACATAGTAGAAAAAAATAATTGTTGCTGTTAGTGTTTCTTGGAGTTTCTCTGACGTGCCATAATAAGAGTTCATATTATGTGCTATGGTAAGCACAGAACAGGCATTATGTCACTGAATGTCCTCAACAATGCATGAACCCCATTTTTTAGAAGCACCACTTTTCCAACATGTCACGTAGTGAGAGGCTGAAATGTGAGGCTCCGTCTGCCTGGTTCTGTAACCCAAGCTTTTAATTGCTATTTCTACTGTTAGGGTACAATGATATGCACAGAAGCGTATGGGAGCAGACACAACAGGGCCTGTAGTAGATGCTGTTGGGGCCTCGCCCATATTACCTTGGTAGGTGCCAGTTTTGTGCATGCCAGCCTGACTCCCACATTTCTGCATTGTTTTCCTAAGGGAGCTCTCTTTGCCCACTAAGGTTGCTCTGCTGGTACTCATGGCCAGCTGGCGGTGCTGGGGGATTATGCTCCCACTTCCATCAGCCCTCATCCAGTGACTAATAGGAGTTGGTGTATAAATACCCCCCAGCTCCCTCCCCTTGTGTAGTAACTCTGAGGTGCAGTTCTACACCAAAAAGGTAGAGAAGACTGCCCAGAGTAATGGCCTTTAAAATTTTTACATTAAAAATGAGGTATCCTTTATATTCCATGAAATTCTTTTTTTCTTTTCTTTTTTTAACTTTTGAGTTGAGGGGCACATGTGCAGTTTTGTTATATAGGAAAATTAATGTGATGGGGGTTTGTTGTACAGATTATTTTATCTCCCAGGTATTAAGCCTAGTATCCATTAGTTATTCTTTCCTGTCCCTCTCCCTCTTCTCACTCTCCACCCTCCGATAGGCCTTAGTGTGTGTTGTTCCCCTCTGTATATCCATGTGTTCTCATCACTTAGTTGCCACCTAGAAGTGAGAACATGTGGAATTTTTTTTCTGTTTCTGCATTAGTTTGGTAAGGTTAGTGGCCTCCAGCTCCATCCATGTTCCTGCAGAGGATATAATCTCACTTTTTATGGCTGCATAGTATTCCATGGAGTATATGTACCATTTTTTCTTTATCCCATCTATCACTGATGGGCATTTAGGTTGGTTCTATGTCTTTGCTACTGTGAATAGTGCTGCAGTGAATATACGTGTGCATGTGTCTTTATGATAGAACAATTCATATTCCTTTGGGTATCTACACAGTAATAAATAGGATTGCTAGGTTGAATGGTAGTTCTTTTTTAGGTCTTTGAAGAATCACCACACTGTTTTCCACAATGGTTGAACTAATTTACACTCCCACCAGCGGTGTATAAGCATTTGTTTTTCTTGGCAGCCTCGCTAGCACCTGTTATTTTTTTGACTTTTTAATAATAGCTATTCTGACTGGTGTGAGATGATATCTCACTGTGGTTTCAATTTGCATTTGTCTAATGATCAGTGATGTTGAGCTTTTTTTTAAAATATGCTTGTTGTCCACATGTATGTCTTCTTTTGAAAAGTGTCTGTTCCTGTCCTTTGCCTACTTTTTAATGGGGTTGTTTATTTCTTGTAAATTGGGTTGAGTTCCTGTTAGATGCTGAATATTAGACCTTTGTCAGATGCATAGTTTGTAAAAGTTTTCTCCCATTCTGTTGGTTGTCTATTTACTCTGTTGATAGTTTCTTTTGCTGTGTAGAAGCTCTTTAGTTTAATTTGATCCCATTTGTCAAATTCTGCTTTTGTTGCCATTGATTTTGGCATTTTTGTCATAAAATCATTTACCATTCCTATGTCCTGAATGGTATTGCCTAGGTTGTCTTCCAGGATTTTTATAGTTTTGAGTTTTACATTTAGATCTTTAATCCATCTTGAGTTAGTTTTTATATTGTCCTTTATATTCAGTGAAATTCTTAATGTTAAGTACACAGTTAAATCAGTTTGATAAAGGCATACGCTGGTGCAACCCACATCTCTATTGAGAAGCAAGAAATACCACAGAAAACTTCATTATGCCCCTTCTCAGGTAATTAATTCCTTCATACCCGGAAGTAACCACTGATCTGATTTCGATTACTGTAGATCAGTTTTTCTTTTTCAAGAACTTTTTGTAAATGAAATCATACACAGCATGTACCCTTTCCATTTGGTGTTTTTACCCAGTATAATGCTTCAGAGATTTCTTCATGCTGTAATGTATGTCAGTAGCTCATCCCCCTCCCCGCCTTTTTTTTGAGACAGAGTCTCACTCTGTTGCCCCGGCTGGAGTGCAGTGGTATCATCTCAGTTCACTGCAGCCTCAACCTCCCTGGCTCAAGCCATTTTCCCACCTCAGCCTCCCAAATAGCTGGGACTATAGGCACGTGCCACCATGCCTCACTAAGTTTTGTACTTTTTTTTGTAGAGACAGGGTTTCACCATGTTGCCCATGCTGGTCCTGAACTCCTGGGCTCAAGCAATCCTTCTGCCTTGGCCTCCCAAAGTGCTGAGACTAAAAGCTTGAGCCACCATGCCAGACTACTCATTTCTTTTTTTATTGCTGAATACTATGGATAAACCTCAGTTTATCTGTTCTCCTGTTGATGAACATCTGAGTTATTTGTGGGTTTTGCCTATAATGAGTAAAGCAGCTATGAACATTCTTGCACAAGTTTTTTGAGGTTATGTTTTCATTTCTTTTAGGTAAATTCCTGAGAGCAGGATTGATGGGTCATATGACAAATATGTTTAACTTTTTAATACACTGCTACAAAATTTCCAAAACAGTTGTACCATTTTGTACTCCCACTCACACTAGAGGAGCATTCCAGTTCCTCCTCATCCCTGCCAACGTTTGGTGGTGTCAGTTCCTTCCACTTTAGCCATTCAGCTGGGTGTGTAATGGTGAGTGGGACTTTGATGGATGGGGAAATAAGACTCCTGGAGCATCAGACAAATCCATTGAGGGCAATACCCAAATAGCATTACAGTTGCTAAATATGGGTGATTTGACTTTTCAAGGACCTGCAAATCCCTGCTGTGGAGAGCGAGCTCTTAACTTATTTCTCACTCCATGCTGGCAGTAGACAATATGTCTCTCATGCTCATACTTTCAGGCGTAAGCAAGTACTTTTTCATTTTGTATTATTTTGGCTTTAAACATTTTTGTCTTTCTACTTCTATTGGACCAGGGGAATCAGATTATTTACAAAGTGCAAGTGATTTTTATGAGAAGTCAAAAGGTAAATCCTTCTGTGCTGAGCCACGATGTGCATGCAGGATGAAAAGTCAACTCCAACAGTGACCAATCCTGCATTCTGATCTTTCTGCATGACTGAGCCTGCTTTGTGAAAGCTCATTCCCCGGCTTGAAGCCATCCATTGGCTCTCATCACCAGAAGAATAAAATGCACGCTCCACAAACCCTTGAGTGCAGACCACCGTGGACCTCTCCACCTCATCTCCACGTGCTTCCTCTCTGTGTTCCACGTCTGCTGATTTTGTCAGGTGTCTCAAATGCTCAAAAGCGAATTCCTGTCTCAGGGCCTTTTCACTTGCTGTTTTTATTATTATTGTTTTTGGGACAGGGTCTCATTCTGTCACCGAGGCTGGAGTACGCTTGCTGTTTCTTGTACCTGTAAGGCTCTTTTTCCTGCTATCTCTTTTTAAACTTTATCTTTGCCATTTATTTATTTATTTATTTATTAGAGACAGGGTCTCACTCTGCCACCTAGGTTGGAATGCAGTGGCAGGATCACAGTTCACTGCAACCTCAATCTCCTGGGTTCAAATCATTCTCCTACATCAGCCTCCTGAGTAGCTGAGACCACAGGCGTGTGCTACCTGGCTTATTTATAGGTTTTTTTTTTTGTAGACACAGGGTCTTGTCATGTTGCCCAGGCTGGTCTTGAACTCCTGGACTCAAGCAGTCCTTCTACCTTGGCCTTCCAAATGTTGGGATTACAGACATGAGCCACCGTGCCTGACCTCTTCCTACTCTTTATGGATGAATTTCTTAACCTTGGGTCTCAGCTTTTCAGCATTTTGCCATCTCGTCAGAGATGATCTTCCCTAATCACCAAATTAAAATCATTTATTTAGAAAGATAGATTTCCAGTCTTTTTTTATTAAAAATAAGGACTCTACTAGAGTCATAGGCCTTTCCCCCTAGTTAGTCTCGAGGGAGAAGAAGAAAGTGGCAGTGACTCCCCTTCTGATTTGTGTCTACCCTTCCACAGCCATTTCTGTCTGGACAGCACAGAGATGCTCACTGCAAGGTGATTGCCAGGCTGCCCATTGTCAGGTAGGGTAATCGATCAGAATGCCATGATTCTCTTTGAACATTATTTTCACAGGACATGAAAATAATGTCTTAAGAATGTCTCAGGACTCTTGCTCACAGTGTACTTCCAGGTCCAGTGGCTTCACAATTATAAATATTCACACGCACCTCCATATTGCACCAAAAAATGAGACTGCACATTCCTAAGAATGTTCTGAATCTCACATCTTATCAAATCAAATTATTTGAACCTCATTTTGTCAAGCAGGAAGGTATCTGCCCCATGGTCACTACAGGGGAGAGGAACTCTCCTCTTCATTGCCTTTTGAGACTTCCTGTGTTAATTGTGAAGCTTTGCATTGGGAAAGTCCATGGGGGTTAGGACTATGTATGTCCCTTTTAGGGCTTGTATGCCCAGCACTCAGCATAAAACTTGGCACATAATAGGTGCTCAGCAAACATTTGTTGAATGAATGAACGGATAGATGGATGGATGTGTGTGGATGAATCGATGGGTGGCTCATTGGTATGCTTCTTAGATGAGGAGTCCCTAAAAATTCTTCCCTCTGTCAGAATGTTCATTATGTCCTCTGTGGGTGGGGAGGGGTCTGTGGGTTCTTAGTCAGTTCCGATGTTTTGCCAAAGAAGGCACGTTCACACACATGTAACTTCTCCCATTTTCCCGTCCGTTGCTCCCACATGACCAAGCCCACCTGACACAGAGAAAAATATCCTCTAGTACCATGCTGGCTGATGGTGACGCCTCAGGGCTCCAGTTTCTTTCTACATTCGGTGTCTCAGGATGTTGCAATCACAGCTATGGAGTGTTTTAAAAAGAATCAAGTGGCCTCCAGAGGGGACAGGTTAGTTTTCAGAGCCAGAGGCCTGGAGTTCAAATTTACCCTCGTTTTTGCTCCATTTCAAGGTGACCAAGACCCCACTGGGAGGCAGACACCATCCATGTCCCTGTCCTCTCTTGGGTGGGTCCTTTAAAAACGTCTTGGAGGAATCTGACTGCCGGAGTCCAGGCCCATCTAAGGGACAGCCACAGACAAAGTGGTTTCAAATAGTATCAGGGGATCCTCGGTAGGGCAGTCAGATTCAGTAAAAATGAAGGAACAGATAAATGAAAATGAAAACCACAAGCTCAGTTAAATCTGAATTTCAAATAAACATGGATAAGTTTTTCAGCATGACTGTATTCCAAATATTGCATGGGACATATTCATACTAAATGCTATTCCTTGTTTATCTGAAATTCCAATTTAACTGGGTGTCATGTATTTTAACTGGCAACCATAATTTCCCCAGCTTTCTGTGGCCATAGTAGAAAGCAAGGAGGCAGCTTTGAGGATGAAGGTCAGGGTCACCACTCCTAGTTACCTATTTTGTATTTTGAAGTTCTTCCCTTGACTTACTTAGTAAAAAGGGCTCCATTGATTTTCTTTGCTTAATTCTTACAATTATTATTCTAGAGCTTTGCATGACCTAACCTGCAAACCTCAAGGTTGCCTGTCACATACAAGGAGGATGCCCCATGCAGTGGGCATTTGTCCACTTAGGGTGTGGCTCTTCTTTCATGTGGGTCTCAGGCTAGGTGGTAAGCAGGAAAAAGAGGACATGATGGTGATATGTTGAGCATGGTGGCTCACATCTGCAATCCCAGCACTTTAGGAGGCTGAGATGGGAGGATCACTTGAGCCTAACCAGGAGTTTGAGATCAGCCTGGGCAACACAGTGAGACCCCTATCTTTAAAAAAGATTATTAGCCAGGTACTGTGCTATGCATCAGTAGTCCTAGCTACTAGGGAGGCTGAGGGGGGAGGATCCCTTGAGGCCAGAAGTTTGAGGCTGCAGTGAGCTATGATTAGGGCACTGCACTTCAGCCTGGGTAACAGAGTGAGACCCTGTCTTGAAAAAAAAGAAAGAAAGGAAAAAGGAAGGAAGAAAGAAAAAAAAGAAACAAAGAAAGAAAGAAGGAAAGAAAAAGAAAAATTCATAGAGATCAAGTAGATGCCATGAAGCCTTGAACTTGGCATTTCTAGGCACCAACACTTTGAAGTGGTCATACTCAGCCAGGGACAACTGAGGGTGTGAAACTTGGGTTAGAAATAGATGTTTTAGGTTGGGTTTCACCAGAAGCAGAACCTGAGACAATGATTTTAGTGCAGGTAATTTACTCGGGGAGGTGATCCGCAGGAGGGGAGTGGGAAGTTAGCCAGGAAAGAGAAGGACCCAATCCCAATACAGGTATATGAATGAGCAGGCTACATGGTGGGCAATGGGCTCAGTCCTGCTGGGGACCTCTGGGAGGCTGTGTAGAGTATACCTCATACAAAGGTATTTTGCCATTAAAAGTAATGACAGAAACCACAATTACTTTTGCGCCAACCTGATACTACTGCTGCGATTACTCTTACTAATACTACTATTGCCACCACTATTGTTGCAATGAGTACTATTGCTACTATTAGTATCTTCACCTCTACAATTACTGCTTTTATTGCTACCACTATCACTGTTACTTCTTCTACTAGAAGGA
Source organism: Cheracebus regulus (assembly GCA_963574635.1). NCBI lineage: Eukaryota > Metazoa > Chordata > Mammalia > Primates > Pitheciidae > Cheracebus > Cheracebus regulus. The sequence continues at coordinate 47,082 of CAUYQU010064245.1, forward strand.
CCAGTACTCATTTTCATTTGTAGAATATTTGTAAAATCAAATTTTGAATGGGGTCTGCGCCCAAACAGTGTTATGATTTTTTTTGAGACAGTTTCACTCTTGTTGCCCAGGCTGGAGTGCAGTGGCATGATCTCTGCAACCTCTGCCTCCCGGCTTCAAGTGATTCCCCTGCCTTAGCCTCCCGAGTAGCTGGGATTACAGGTGTGCACCGCCACGCCTGGCTAATTAGAGACAGGGTTTCTCCGTGTTGGTTAGGCTGGTTTCGAACTCCCAACCTCAGGTGATCTGCCCGCCTCGGCATCCCAAAGTGCTAAGTTTATAGGCGCGAGCCAGTGTGCCCAGCTACGATTATTGATCTCAGCAACAACTTGCTGAGGTGAATATTATTATCTCTTTTTCAAAGATGTGAAAACTGAGGCTCAGACAGGCTCCTAGAGACTTGGTCATATTTAGCTGTGCAGCTTTGAGCAAATCTGCAGGTGAATGTGGCTCTTCTGTATCTATACTCAACAAATCTACTCTGGTTCCTCTTTGTAGCTATTAAAAGTTCTGATTTTTTTAGCTGTCACTTTCTTTAAAAATGTCGATTTTACCAAATGTTGCCAACTCATGTAACCCTTCCAACAGCCCTGTGCGAGACCTTCCATCATCATTTGCATTTTGCAGGTGTGGGACCTGAGGCTCTGAGGGGCGGGGCATCTCATTCAAGGTCATGGAGCTGTAAAGTGCAGCTTCCGGAACTCCAGGCCCCGAGATCTGCCTCACTCTCAATCCAAGCCAGAAGCTTTCTCTTTGGAGAAGCACGAGAGGGGGTTCCATATCGTCCCATTTTATTCTTTTTCTTTTTTTTGTGTTAGAGTCTTTCTCTGTTGCCCAGGTTGGAGTGAAGTGGTGCGATCTTGGCTCCCTGTAACCTCTACCTCCCAGGTTCAAACGATTCTCCTGTCTCAGCCTCCCCTAGTAGCTGGGATTACAGGCGTGCACCACCACACCCAACTAATTTTTGCATTTTTAAAGTAGAGATGGGGTTTGGTTCCACCATGTTGACCAGGCTGGTCTCAAACTCCTGACCTCAAGTGATCCACCCACCTAGGCCTCCCAAAGTGCTGAGATTACAGGCATGAGCCACGATACCCGGTCTTAATGCTGTATTCTATTCTTAATAGAAATGTGTACAAAACAGGGAAATATCTTGCTCAATCATTAAAAGAGATGTCTGTAAAACCCCAGGTCCGGGGGCTCCCTTTTCATCTTATCATGCAATCTCCCAAAGTTTGTTTTTGTTTAGCTGGTCCTATTTCTTGCGTTTCTTATATTTAAGTTAGGTGGTGTCCTGTCTTAGTTTGCGATCCCTGCAAAGCAGAGCCTGAGAGGAGGGCTTGGTTGTGGGAGGTGTGGTTGGAAGGAGATGCAGGAAGCAGGAGTGAGGGAGAGGGGAGGTGAGGAAGGAAAGCTGGCCACCACCCTATGGGGGCATGTGTAGCTGGTTATCACCAGGGGAAACTGGGGCTCTATCCTGCAAGACATCCTCTGAGGAGTCCTGCAGAATGTGTCTCAGAATTGCCTCCCTGAGGGATGGGGGCATTTATCCCTCAACTCCTGAACCCCTAGTGGAGGGCCATCCCTGGGACTGTGAATGCCTTGAACTTGTTGGCTGCACCTGGTGGAGAACTGAACTGCTTCTGCATCTTTGGAGAAGACCCTAAGGCAGAAAAGTGGAGCAGTTTTCTGGCTGCTTCTTGCCATGAGTATTAGTAGTAGCCTGTGTGGAACTGTGTGCCATGGCGATGCAGAGATTGGAGGTGGTTCACGGGAGTGATGCAAACAGTCTCGCATTAGGCATCCATGCTGAGGGTGTCAGCAGGCTCAGTGTGGAATCACGGTTGGAAAAAGTGGGCTCTGGGGGCAGACTGCCTGGGCTCGAATGTCAGCACCGCTCCGTGCTGCTGGAGCGCCTCTCTGAATTTCGGTTTCCTTATCTGTGCATTGAGAACGACCACAGTGCCTCCATCCTGGGATGAATATTGGTTGGAGTAAGACACAGGAAGCAGCTGGGTGTGGTGGCTCACAGCTGTAGTCCCAGCACTTTGGGAGGCCAAGGAGGGTGGATCACGAGGTCAGGTGTTCGAGACCAGCCTGACCAACAAGGTGAAAATCTGTCTTTACTAAAACTACAAAATTTAGCTGGGCGTGGTGGCACGTGCCTGTAATCCCAACTACTGGGGCGGCTGAGGCAGGAGAATCACTTGAGCCTGGGAGGTGGAGGTTGCAGTAGGCTGAGACTGTGCCATTATACCTCATACTGGGCAACAGAGCGAGACTCCATCTCAAAACAAAACAAAAAAAAGACATAGGAAGCTCTCAGCACAGCCAGAAGCACAAAGGAGGTGCTGGGTGAGCTTCCCTGGTCTCCTTATTGACCAGACATGGGCTTTGCATTCTGATAACTTGCTGGTGGGAGAATGGGGCAGAGGTGGATATTCTTTCCTGGACACCCAGGAAAGTTAGGAAATAAAGGAGACAACATAAAAGGCAATTGCAAGCCCATCCACGTGACCCAGGAAGGATTTACCATTTCAGGGACTTACCCCGGGTGCACGTTACTGATTTACTTGGAACATGGGGTACCCTCCCTGGGGCCCCTCTTCCTCCCAAAGTCTTCACCCATCCTCCCCTGCCCCAGAGCAGCGCCTCCACCAATACTCCTCGTTAACCACAAACACAAATCCTGTTATCTTCCTCTCTCGCAGCACTTGCCCTTTGATTGAAGCCACCTTCCCTTCCCCTTTCATCAGCCTGGGCCCCTCCTGTCGTACATCTTCCCGTTTATCTCCTTTCACGGGCTCTCCAGCTTGCCCTGCACGGATCAATGCGTGGGGGGAGATAGGCGGCCCGCCAGGCCTCCGGAGCCCACTCTTCTTCTGGGGAGCCCGGACCAGTATTTCTTGTTAAGCTTCTGTCTGGCTGTGTTCGGTTTCTCATTAGCTTTCTGCCGGGGCGCAGTAGTATTTCTTGCTCCTCAGCTGCACCGCCTGGAGATGCCTAGTAATTCTTAAATGGCGAGGTGGAGAGGGCATCTTTAGAGCACGCTGGGTTCCATCTGGCTGTGGCTTGGAAAGGTGGAGCATGAGGAAGTGGCCCTTGGTTGTCACAGGTGGATGGGTCTTGGCGGGTCCCTCAGTCACACCGTGCCTTTGCTCAGCACTGTGGGTTAGCGCCTGTATCTGTGGCTGTCATTGCCACCTTATGTCAATTTTGCATCCCAGTCATTGAATTGACTTTGACCTGGGCTCCCCAGGACCACCTTCCTCCCCATTTTGTCACTGGGAAGACTCAGATGTGGACCTGACTCACGTTCCTCGCCTGCGAAATGAGATGCACGCTCTCTCTTTCTCTTACCTTATCCCTTTTCTTTATTTATTTAACAAACACAGAATATGTAAATAGTGTTCATTATGTGCCAGATAGTCTTCTGAGAACTTGACAAACATGAATGCATTTAAATTCTCCTAGTCACCCTGTGATAAAGATACAGGCATCGTCTCTGTTTTACAGATGAGATACTGTGGCACAGAGAAGCTAAGCAACTCACCCAAGGCGGCACAGCTGGTAAACGGAAGAGCTGGGATTTGAACCCAGGTAGTTTGGCTCCTGAGCATATACTCTTTTAAGAGATGGTTTCTTTTGACGGTCCTGTGGTCTCCATAGAGTCCAAAATGCTGATATAGGCGATTCTCATTATTCATGCTAGTTATGCTCTGTAAAGTTGCTACAAGCATTGAATCAGTGAAAACTGACCCATTGCTTCTAGATTGTCAACCGATCAATACATAACCAAGTTTTATGTGTGTTTCTGTTTAAAGACACCTTATTTATTATTTACGATTGGGTTGTTAAATGTTGAACTCATGGCCAGAAGCACAGTAACTCATGCCTGAGTGAAGCTAACGGAACACATGTGTTTTCTCTGTAAGGCACATCACAACTTTCTTATGCTTCAGAATATGAAAAACCACTTCAACACTGTGCTTGAGGCCCCTTTAAAGAGCAAAATCACCAAAAGCAACGAAACACCAAAATGTGAAAAAGATGGAACTAAATAGACTGCGAAAAGGACTAGTTAACAGTATCAGAGCTGAGATAAGAGAGCCTTGCTCAGCCGGAGCTGAAAACACGTGTCAGCGACTTGCCTGTTTCACTACAGCACTCATGAAAGAGTTGTAGGTATTGATTTGGGGTTTAGAAATAAATTTGACCAAGTAGGTGAGTTTGCAAAAACAGAACCCCTGAATAATAATGATCGACTCTATCTTGCATGAGTATCCCTGGTCAAACGCCTTCTGAGGCTCTCTCCTGCTTATTATATTAACTATAAACTCCACCTGTCTGCTTTTCAAAGGCTTTGACAATCTTACCCCACTCCATCTGCTAAAACTTATTTCTGGCTGGCTGCAGTGGCTCACACCTGTAATCCCAGCACTTTGGGAGGCCGAGGTGGGAAGATTGCTTGAGCCCAGGAATTTGAGACTAGCCTGGGCAATGTAGCAAGACCCTGTCTCTACAAAAAATAAAAATTAGCTGGGCATGGTGGAGCGGGCTGGTAGGCCCAGCTACTAGGGAGGCTGAGGTGGGAGGATCACTTGAGCCCAGGAGTTTGAGGCTACAGGGAACTATGATTGTGCCTAGCGCTCTAGCCTGGGCGACAGAGCGAGACTCTGTCTCAAACCGAACCAAACCAAACAAAACCCCCTCATTTTCCATTAGTCCTGAAAAGGCCATTTCCTTTTCCTCTGGGTTGGCGGCTCTTCTTCCTCACTATTCTACCAACAACCAGCTCCATCTTGGTTGTACCTGGACGTCTTTGCTCCTACTATTTCTTCCCAGGTATGCCCTCCCTTCCCTCACTTATCTACCAAGTTCTATAGTTTCAAGGTTGATCAAAGTTCTTACTTATTTCTAATTTTTTAAAATGAATTATTATTTCCTTTAAGAGACAGACTCTCGCTACGTTGCCCAGGCTGGAATGCAGCGGCGATTCACAAGTGCCATCATGGCTCATTGCAGCCTCAACCTCTTGGCCTTGAGTGATCCTCTGGCCTCAGCCTTCCGAGTAGCCGGGACTACAGATACGCACCACTGTGCCTAGTTTAAAGTTCTTTGTGCAGCTGATTTATCCCTTCTTGGGTGCCATAGGCTCAAATCATAGTGGAGGTTAATGTTTTAAAAAAAATCTTTTTGTGATTCTCTGACAGGCAGCCCATGTGGGAGGAATTTTCCAGAGACCACTCTCTGATGTGTCTTGGAACTGGAGCCATCTGAGTTACACTGACCATGTTTGAATTGGGATATTGAGGAGGTTATGGTTAAAAGCATATGATGGGAGATCATATGTACATTGTACTGTGAGTGAGACTGGCTGGAGGAGTGTTTTAATTCTTCAGAAATACCAGCTGGCCTCTGTAAGTAACATAGCATGGTGAGCCAAGCATAATGAGAGATCATTGAGGGGTCCCAGCAAGAATGGATTGTTTAGAGAAGAGATGGTGCTTTTTTTTTTTTTAACATTTTATTTTGAATTTTACTGCCTATGACAAGCTGCTTCTAACAACCTCAGGGCACATGAGTGCAAAGACAGGAGAGGGGTCTGCGAGTTCTACTTGGGTAGGCTTGGGACATCACGGGAGTGCTGGGACCTCTGTCTGGGATCCAGTTTAATCCTGATGACATCCCCCATGCAGCAGATAACTCCAGGTAACCAGCTGCAGCTGTCCACATCGCAGTCTGAGAGAGGCTGCTCCTGTCTTGCGTGTTCTCCTACCTCTTCATCCTAAGGAAAAAGACCCGTGATCTGAGTGCCCTGCTCTGGGACACAGGTGGGGAACAGGCAGGGATGGAGTGCACCCATTAAATATATGCCTGTTTTTTTTGAGACAGGGTCTCGCTCTGTCACCCAGACTGGAGTGCAGCGGCACAATTGTGGTTCACTACAGCCTCAGTCTCCGGGTTCAAGCCATCCTCCCCACTCAGTACCTGGATGTACAAGTGCATGCCACCATGCCCAGCTAATCTTTTCTATTTTTTGTAGAGATGGGCTTTCACTGTTTTGCCCAGGCTGGTCTCCAACTTCTGGGCTCAAGTGATCCACCCGCCTTGGCCTCCCAGGTCCTAGGATTATAGGTGTGAGCCACTGCGCCACCTGACCTTCTTGCCTTTTGAAAGTACCTGTTAATAGTATTCAATTGGGTTGAACCCTGCTAGGGACCAAGGTGGATTTGCATAAATTAGTCTATGCAGATTTGCATGCTATCAGCACATTTGTAGTGCCCAGAATTTCAGAAATGGAAGGAAGCTAAGGGGGGTGTCAAATGCAGCTTCTTTTCGTACCTGAAAAGAAACTGAAGTCCGGCTCAGGGAAGGTCACATAGCTAATTCTTATCATGGGAGACAGACCCAGGGACATCATGGTGCCCCCGAGATTAGCACTGCCCCTCAAGCATCCCCATTTTCTGTCCCTAGCCCATTGGAACCCCTTAAAGTCGGTTCCTCGAGCTCGGGTGATAGCACATGTGATGGAAAGTAGGCAGGTTTGACATTAAAGCTCCAGCCTAGCTCTGTACCACATCAGCTGTGTGACCTTGAGCAAGTCACTTAAAACCACTCTGAGCCTAGCATTTGTAAATATGATGCTAGCAATGTCCTCTTCACTGCCCTGCTGTGAAGAATAAGATATATTCCATAGATACGACCCACGTAATTTTTTTTTTTTTAATTAATAGTCTCACTCTGTCGCCAGGCTGGAGTGCAGTGGTGTGATGTCAGCTCACTGCAACCTCCACCTCCCGAGTTCAAGCAATTCTCCTGCCTCAGCCTCCTGAGTAGCTGGGACTACAGGCACGTGCCACCACGCCCAGCTAAGTTTTGTATTCCTAGTAGAGACAGGGTTTCACCATATTGGCCAGGCTGGTCTTGAACTCCTGACCGCGTGATCTGCCCGCCTTAGCTTCCCAAAGTGTTGGGATTACAGCCCGGCCATGATCCATGTAATATTAAACTACCATTTACTGAATCTCCCCTATGGAAAGCACTTAGTAGGTGCTAAAGAACTCCCAGTCATTTCTTCCCTTCCCTTAATGTATCACTGCATCCGGGTAATTTGTGCCCATATTGTGTGTTCCTTTGAGAAGCGCATGCCATGCTCTGTGCTACAGTGACTCTTACAGTGGCATTTCAAGCATTGTGGCAGGGTGCTGAGACGTTGATGGAGATATTTTAAGCTGGGGTGTGTGGGGGGCACTCTTAGGGCCTCTCATGCCCATTCTGACCCCTCCCTGTCAACCGGACTGACCCTTCCCTGTCAACCGGACTGACCCTGGCTTCTGTGCCATTTTCCTTCCAGCCAAGAATGTTCTGAAATGAAGCCAATGCCTGAAGGATCTAGGACGCCTGTGCCCTCTCTTACCCTGTCTCGGGATGATTTAGCCACCAAGAATTTTCCTTGCGGTTGCAAGATGATTTAAAAAACCACACATTCAGATGCTTTTCTGAGGGTGACATTTTTTCACAGCCCCTCTCCCTTCTCCATAGATTGCCTGGGTTCCATCCAGCTCCAGCTCTAGCCCGCTCTGTGACTCTGGACAAGTCACTTCATCTCTCTAAGCCTTGTCTATAAAGTAGAGATGATACTCCTTCCCACTTCAGAGAGTCATTAGGGGATTAAACTGTGATACGTAGGTAGCCCAGGGTCTGGCACACCGTGACAACTCACTAAATATCAGCCATCACTCCAGACTAAGAAGGCAGGGTTCCCACTGTGGAATTAACTTCCAGAAGGTAGACTGTCTTAAATATTGGGCAATGCCCTTTCCTTCTCTTGGCCCCAGTTTTTCCATCTGAAAAATGAGAATAGGACAAGGGAACTGGGTCACAGGCATTGACGTGACGTTCTGTGGTTATTAAATAGAGCCCCACGAAGACAGAGTCGGGGACCAAGGAGCTCGGGCCACCTGCCCCACCTTTGCCACCTGCAAGACTGTACACTCCAGCCAGTAAGGACCTCATTGTTCTCCCTCACTGGTGTGTCCTCAGCCCCAGCCCAGAGCTTCTGGCTGAGGGCTGATGCTTACGAAATCCACGTGAATGGATGTAGGAGGTCTGCTCTGCTCTGTTCTAGCTGCTGAGTTTTTGCATACTATTTTGTTTGAACAAAGAACCACGTGGTTTATCTATCAGTCAGGGCCCAGCAGGAAACACACAACACATATATAATTGGGATGATTTGAGGAGAGTTTATAAAGGAATTGTTTACAAAGGTGTGGGCAGAGTGTGGGGAACCCCACGGGAGGGTGTAACTGGGGTCTAGTGCCATCATCACTCCTAGATGTGATGGAGGGAAGGTTAAGAGTTACGGGGAGAGAGTGCCCAGGGAGGCAAGGTCCTTGTCTGAGACCTTCAGCAGAGGGGTGCAGCCAATCCTCGGAGACCCTGGCAGGCAGGAGCAAGGGGAATAAGTACCCTGACTCCATTCCGCCTCCCCCTGATTTTCTTCTGGGGCTCCAGTTGGCAGAACCAAATCAGAAGGCGGAGGGCAAGACAGTCTGTGGAAGTCCACGTGGGGAGAAGGGTGTAGAGGCAATCTGGAGATTGTGGGAGCCACAGAAGGAAGATGCCCATCACACATGGCCAGCACCCTCCACTCACTCAATCCCAACCCACCCCACCCCAACACACACTCACAACACAGGACCAGAGAGCTGACCTCTGCTTTCTAAGGGTCTTTCCAGGTCTGACCTGCACAGATTCTTCCATTTTAAATCAAGGCTAAAATATATCGAGGCTTACTGAGGTCTCGCGGCAGCTCAGAGTTATCAGTGGGTTGGGTAGTGCCTGCTGGTCTGGTACTAATGGTGAAATTTTATTGCATTTAGGTCAAATCATGCCTCAGTTCTAATGTCGTATTTTTGGGTCATGGGTCTCCTCTCTTTCTTTTCTAAATGTGCAGGAGTATTCCTCCTGGCCCTTCGGGATGCTGATGGAGAAGCAGATATACGGCACCTCTGTCATGATATAAGGGCTGCTGCGGTGCACAACTGTCTCCCAAGAAGCTACCGCAGGCATGTAAAACTCTCTGCATTGTCAGCACTGATCTCCGTCCATGTCTGCTGGCTTTTCCAAAAATCCTTAAGGAACAGTGGTTGTCAAGTGGTGATTTTGTCCCCCTCATCCCAGGGACCTTTGGCAATGTCTTGAGATGTTTTTGTGATTGAGCAGGGGCTACCAGCATGTGCTGGGCAGTGGCCAGGGATGCCACTCAACATCCTGCAATGCACAGGACAGTCTTCTCTACTACAATCAATTATCCAGTCCACAATCTCCATAGCACCCATACTGAGAAACCCTCTTGAAGATGGAACCTATCCATGGGGCATTTGGAGTCTCCCCCTTCCTGAATACTTGAATTCCCTCTGGAGACTCTTGGATGCCTCCAGTAATGGGGAGCTCACCACCTGTTTTGAAGCCAGGGAGATCTGTGCTCTTCTTGTATCTGTGTGACTCTGGACTTTCCCATAGGTGGGAGTGGCTCCACCATCCTGAGCGTCAATTTCCTCCAGTGCTGTGGGTTTAGCAGCAGCCCTGCTTCACAGGTTGTGTGAGGATGAAATGAGAGGATGCGCCTGAGTTGGCTGGGGCAGCACATCTACAGGTCTGCAGAGAGTGCTCCGTAAGGGTTCCCTGCTGAATGCCCTGTCTGGGTCCATTTGCCCGCCTTGTGGAGCAGGTGAACGGCAGGGTTTCTTTTGTCTCCAAATTTTCAGGATTCTAGAGATGGAGCGCTGAGTGAAGAGTAACATGGAGGTCTTTGAGGGGACTTTCCCCTTTGGGGTTGTTTCCCTGTAATGTTTGCTTATGGACGTTTTGGGTGAATCATCTCTGGGTGTTGGAAGGAGACCTTCTAGCGTGGTTTTATGATAATCTATGAAGGGAGAATCAGAATTTTTAAAGAAGCGGTGGGGTGTCAGTGAAATTGGGAAGCTAATGGCTCTGAGGGGCCACCGTTCAGTGCATTTCATTGAGGGACAACTCTACTTGGCTGTCAAAGGGTGGGCTTGGGACCCAGCAGGGCCTAGCTTGGGAGACCAGATTTGGTGGGCTGGGAGGCGGGGAATGGGAATCCCAGATGTGCCCCAACATCTGGGGCCAGAGAGCCCTGTCCCCCTGGAGGAATTGTTTAGCATTGTCTGTGTGTTCCCCCAAATGCAAGACTCTGGAGAGAGATATAGGGCTTGGGGAGGAAGGGTGTGTGGGGCTCAGGCCCAGGTCCATGGACTTTGAGAAATGCTGCTTCCCTTCATTCCCGTCATTGCTTAAAGCTCTCCTTCTGTTCAGGCTCCATGCTCATTTCTCTCATCTGGCTCTATGATTATTCCATTAGTGGAAGAAAAGATTAAGGCCCAGAGAGGTGATGCCCCTTTCTGAGGTCACACGAATGAGAAGGAGCATGGCTGGGGCTTGTTCCAGGTGGCCATCTCCAGAGCGAGCTCCTGTGTCTCCTGCTCTGCTGTGCCGGCTTCTCCTGCAGAGCCTGCCTATGGCTTGGGTATCAGCATGTACCCCGGCCCTCCTCCATCCAGTTCCCCTCAGCCTAGGATCCTCCAATCTGCGAGAAACCAACTGTTGACAACATTGAATCTCACCTGGAGATTTATAGTGATAATTTGTGGCCTCGCCAAGGTGGGGAGAGCTGTTATTCAAAGTACATAGAAAGTCAGGAATGTAAGATAGAAGGCACTGTGACCAAGGGCATGGCGCCTGTGGAGCAGAGGGACATGGCGGGGATGGACAGGCCAGGGGGCCCAGACCTGTAGAAAGCAGTTACTCAACACTTCCCACCTACCTGCTATTCCCTAGGACAGGGGCCTGCTGGTTTTTGAGGAACCAGATGGAAGAATGTGGGAAGTGTGGGTTTATGGGGAGGATGTGTTCCCTGAGGAGACAAGAAAAATGAGAGATGAGAGAGAGAATCCAGGAAGAAATGGAAGAAGGGGAGTGAAGATGGGAGGGTAAGGGCGGAAAAGAACAGAGAGAAGAGGTGACAAATAAGGGGCTCATGACTGCACTGAGCTCCCGTTATGGGATGGGTGCTGTGCTAAACACTCTTGTGTGTTACCTCCCGTCCTTAGGAAGATTTGATAATTCAGGTTCATTTATTCCCATTCTACAGATCAGAACACAGATTCAAGTGAGTTTCCCCAAACTGGAGAACTAGCCAGTAACCAAAGCTGTGATTCAAATCTGAGATCAACTCACCAGGGGAGAGGTTTGTGTTTTTCCACACTTGTCTTAGCCTGTTTGAGCTGCTATCAGAGAATACCTGAGACAGTAATTTACATGCAGAAATTGCTCACAGCTCTGGAGGCTGGGAGGTGCAAAATCAAGATGCTGGCAGGCTTGGAGATTCTGATTCCAGGATGGTGCCTGGAATGCTGTATCCTCCAAAGGCGAGGAGGAAAACACTTTATCTTCACATGGTAGAAGGCAAAAAAGAGGCAAAAGGGGGCCAAACTCCTCCTTTATAATGGCAACAATCCCACTCATGCGGGTTCTGCAATTCACCTCCCAAAGATTCCATCTCTCACTACCGTTCCAATAGCAGTTAGATTTCAACAGGAGTTTTGGAGGAGACACACATTCAAACCATAGCACCGCTGGAGGTTTTTCTCGTAGGGTGTGTTTGAAGTGACCCGGTTTCAAGTTCCACCCCTGCCTTGTTTGCACTCACTGGGCAGGAACGGAGCCAATGAGGCTCTCAATGGGGCCAATGGAGTTCCCAGTGGAGCCAATAAAGCCAGTCCCTGGGAGGTGGCTACCTGCCTCCTGTGCACTAGGTAACCTTGGACCTATTCCGTCACCCATGTAAGCCTATGTTCTTCGCCTAACAGTTAAGACATGGGATCGTTTCCAGATGAGAATCCACGAGCGCCTCATTGACTCGCGCAGTCCTTCTGAGATCGTTAAGCAGATGACTTCCATTGGCGTTGAGCCGGGAGTTGAAGTAGGATTCACCATTGCAGGTGTTTAAGTCAACTATTTTAATTCATTGATTACCAGGTGTTAAAAAAAAAAAAGAAAGAAACAAGATAAACCTGCACAAGGTAGTTGTGAGGATGGAGTCAGCTGATCCTCGGGTAAGTGGTGTCTACATTTTAAAGTGTTGTGCTTGTGCAAGGCTTTCTATCGCTCATCACCGTTTCTGGTTTCTAGAACCTGGGTTTTCACCAGGCTCCCCCAGGGACAAGATCAAGCTGGTAACACGTTACCCTGCAGGTAGCAACACTGTATCTGGAGCCCGCCCTCATTCCCACCAGCCGGGGTTGCTACCCACTGTAGAAACCATGTGTTTCTTTCCACTATGGGAGCCTCTGGTGTCCCCTGCTGGGCCACTGTTCTTATGCCCAATCATCCCAGACCTGCTTTCTGCCCTCCTGGGTCTTGCAGGCCTGCATGGTCCCCTAGGTTGCCTTTTCAACGTTGTGTGATTTTTATACTTACTGCTCTCGATATAGTTAATTCTGCATGAGACTGTAGGGCCCCATCTCCCAGCTGTTGTACATCTTCTAAATAGGTGGCCATGGTAAAGAGCTTATATGGTTTCTTCACTCACTCACCATTAACTGATACATTTATTTATCTCTGGTTATTTGTGTATCCAACCATCCAATGACTATTTATTCCGACAATATTCAACAGACTTTTTACTCAGCATTTACTATGCACAGTTGCTGAAAATATAAATCCAATAACTGCCTTTTTCTTTTGAGTCAGGGTCTCACTGTGTCACCCAGGCTAGAGTGCAGTGGTGCAATTATGGCTTACTGCAGGCTAGAACTCCCAGGCTCGAGCAGCCCTCCCACCTCAGCCTCCCAAGTAGTCAGGATTAGGGACAAATCTCTATACTCGGCTATTTTTTTGTGTGTGTGTCTTTTGTAGAAACAGGGTCTTTCTATGTTGTCCAGGATTGTCTTGAATACCTAACTACCATTTTTAAAATGTGGTAAAATATATATAACAGGAATGTCATCTTTTTAACCATTTTTAAGCATACAGTATATTGGATTCAATTACATTCACAATGTTGTGCAAACCTCACCACTATCCATTTCCAAATTTTTTCTTCACCCCAGACAGAAACTCTGTACCCATTAATCGATAATTCCCCGTTTCTCCTTACCCTCTGGTCACTGGTAACCTCTAATTTACATTCTATCTGGAAATTTGCCTATTCTAGATATTTCATATAAGTGGAATCATACAGTATTTATCTTTTGTGTATGGCTTATTTCACTTAGCATAGTATTTTTAAGGTTCAACCATGATGTAGCATACACCAGGACATCTTTCTTTTTATATCATATGGGTATACCATATTTTACTTACCCATTTATCTGTCAATGGATACTTGGGTCATTTCCACCTTTTAGCTATTATGCATAATACTGCTATGAACATTTGTATACAAGTATCTGTTTGAGTGACTGTTTCCAATTCTTTTGTATATATACCTAGAAGTGGACATTCTGGGTTATAGCGTAAATCTATGTTGAAATTTTCAGAGAACCAATAGCTGCCATTTGTCAGCACTTACAATGAGTCCGACATTGAGTTTTATGCTTTATTCACAATGTAATCTAATCCTATGATAGCCCCTCAAGGAACTTATCATCATCCCTCAGATGAAGACACTGAGTTGAAGAGAGTGTATCAGTCAACTATTGCTGAGTAACAAACCAGCCCCAAATCCAGTGGTTCACAGCAGCCATCACTTACTCTTGCTCACACGTTTGCAGGTTGGCTCATGGCTAGTTTATCAAGGCTGACTTCTGCATGAGAAGCTCAGCTGTGGCAGGTCAGCTCCACATGCTTCTGAACCTTTTGAGAGCAGAAGGCTGGCCTGAGAATATTCTTTTTAAGGCAGGAGTGCAGGAGAATGGACTAAAGCCTGGAAGAAATCTTTTGAGACAGGCATCCTCTTACTTCCTCCTCATTCTATTGTCTAAAGCAAGTCTTATGCCCAAACCCAAAGTCAGAGGGCAGAGAAATATACTCTGCTCCTTTAGTGGGATAAATTGCAAAGTCATATGGCAAAGAACACAGGCAAAGGAGGGAATAAAGAGCTGGGGCCAATAATGTGATCTAATACAGGGACATTCATGATTCTCCTAAGGTCTGAATGTGTGTGGGGTAGGGCCAGAATTCAACATGAAGCTACTGGGCTCCAACTCCTGAGGTGTTCTGATATTATCTGTTTGCCTTACAAAGACAAAACACTAAAGATTCTGCTCTGAGGGCCCTGATTGATGTCTGGAAGGCAGAGACTCCTGGATTAGCAAGCATGTGAAAGAAAGTGCTCTGGATGCCACAGGGTGGTAATTTGTGCATGGAAAATGGCTGGGGTGAAGAGGAGGGTAGGGTAAGTTCCACCTGAGGATAGAGAGGGTGGAAGAAAATTTTCCTAGGGGGCTGATCTTTCAGTGGAATCTTGAAAGTTGGAGGAAGGGAAGGAAAAGGTGTGCTGGGCTGAGGGAGCAGAGGGACAAAGGCCTGAAGGTTCATAAGGTGATGGCGAGCTCAGGGGTTTGCCTGCAGTTCAGTAAGATTGAAACAGAATTTCCAGGGGTGGGGTGAGGGTGTAGAAGTGTAAGAAGTGTCAGTAGTTTTGAAGGGTCGTAGAAAGGGATATCCAGAAAATAACTTCAGATCTTTGTACTGATGAGAAAACAGAGGTTCAGAAGGGTAAGGGATGGGCCAGCAGCCTCAAGGAGACTGCTGAGTATGTGGACTTGGTCCCCAACTCCTAGAGGAGAAGCCCTTTGGATGACCTATTCATAGTATGAGAGGTGTGCGTGTTAGTGCATTTTGCATTGCTATCAAGGAATACCCAGGGCCGGGTAATTTATAAATAAAAGAGGTTTATTTTGGCTTATGGTTCTGCAGGCTATACAGGAGGCCTGGCACCAACATCTGCCCCTGGGGAGGGCCTCAGGAAGCTTCCCATCATGGCAGAGGGAGAAGGGGGAGTCACAAGATGGAGCAAGAGAGAGTTGGAAGGAGGTGCCAGCCTCTTAAAACAACCAGAATTTGTGGTAACTCAAGACCATGGGGAGGGCACCAAGCCATTCATGAGGCTTCCACCCCCATGACCCAAAAACACCTTCCACCAGCCCCACCTCCATCATTGGGGTTTACATTTCAACATGAGGTTTTCAGAGGACACATATCCAAACTACATCAAGGTGCATGATGCATACCAAGGGAGACAATGCCCAAGGAGGGATGGCTTGGGTACTTGGTGGGCATGGGATGGAGGATTTGGAGACCCAGATGGGAGAGCAAAAGGAAGAACTTGAGATTGAGTATCTTAGTTCATTTTCTGTTGCTATAACAGAATACCTGAAACTGAGCAATTTGTAAAGAACAGAAATGTATCCTTTTATAGTTTTGGAGGCTGGAAAGTCCAAGATCAACATGCTGGTACCTGGTGTGGCCCTTCTCACTGCATCTTCACATGGCAGAAGGTGGAAGGGCAAGAGAGGGTTGAACTCTGTGTCCTCACATGGCACAGGAGCAGAAGAGAGTGAATCCACTCTTGCAAGCCCTTTTTATAATGGCATTAATGTCTTCATGAGGATAGAGCCCCACCTCCCAAAATTGCTGCACTTGGGATTAAGTTTTAACATGATTTTGGAGAAGACAAAACATTCACATCATAGCAGTGAGTGTGGGATGCAAGCCAGGTCCCTCACTGTATTAGGGGCCTGGCCAGACCAGCTTTGGCTACAAATCCCCTGCTGCAAAACATGAGCTCTCAAATGGAAAAGAAATGAAGATATATATATTTTATTGTGTTTTAGGTTTTGGGGTTAAAAAAAAAAGAAATGAAGATAGCTCTTCCTTTGTCACATGCAACAAAAAATTAGCTTTATTTTATCTGGGAAGAGCAGAGAGCCACTGCAGGATTTTGAACGATGCAGTGATGGAGGTGGGTTTTGAAAGTCATTTTGGGACTGGAGCATGAGGCAGCAATACAGCAGAATGTCACCAAGTGGGGTCCAAGCTGATTCCACTGGCTTATTAGTGAAGGGCTCTAATCCTGCCAGGGGCTGGTGCCACAGAGTTGTGCCACATGTGACAAAGGATATGCTCCCTGAGCCAAGCTCTGGGGTCTGCAAGTTCAGTGCTTAGGGTCAATCACTCATCCCACAAATGTTTCCTGAGCACCTACTATGTGCCAGGCACTGCGTTAGAACTCGAGGTGGACATAGCCATAAACAAAGAGGCAAACAAATCTATTCCATCATGGGGCTTGCAGCTCCCTTGACTGCTGGCCCATTCTGTCTCAGACTGTACTTGGCACACGGGGAAAGGAGAAGGGCACCAGACCACCGGGTCTCCTGTCATCATCCTGGCCTTGAATATCAGGACCCAAAGGGACCTTTATTTTTATTTTTTAATTTATTTTTTTGAGACAGAGTCTTGCTCTGTCTCCCAGGCTGGAGCACAGAGGAATGATCTTAGCTCACGGCAACCTCTGCCTCCCGGGTTCAAGCCATTCTCCTGCCTCAGCCTCCTGAGTAGCTGGGTCTACAGGCAGGCATGCACCACCATGTCCAGGTAATTTTTGTATTTTTATAGAGATAGGGTTTCACCATGTTGGCCAGGCCGGTCTTGAACTTTTGACCTCAGGTGATGTGCCTGCTTTGGCTTCCCAGAGTACTGGAATTGCAGGTGTGAACCACCGTGCACGGCCAGAAGGGACCTTTAAACCCCTAGAGTGCACACAGGTCTTTGCAGCTGGGAAAACTGAAGCCCAGAGAGGCCAAGTAGCTTGCTCTAGGGCACACAGCATTAGAGGTAGGATGGGAAACAGAGCTCTTTCCATCATCTGGTCTTTTAATATAGTTTTGTTCATTTTCACTAATAATTATTGAGTGTCCACTGCGTGTGAGACCTTGGAGACACAGATATGGATGAGTTGCAAGGAGTCCCTATGCCCTTGAAGCCTCGTCATCTAATCTAATGTCCAATTTAAGTTTCTGGGTGATAGAATCATTCCATGTGGTACCAACAAACCACTTATGACTGCTGCAATTGAAATGTGCCTGGTGCAACTGAGGCACATTATTTCATTTAATTAACTTTATCTCATTTATATTAATTTCAACTTAAGCATCCACATTTGGCCAGTGGCAGCTGTGTGTTGGATATTGTAAGTCTAATCTATGGTCACATGACCACACACACACACACACACACACATATACATTGATATGGTTTGGCTGTATCACCACTCAAATCTCATCTTGGATTGTAGTTCCCATAATCCCCATGTGTCGCGGGAGGGAGCTGGTGGGAGGTGATTTAATCATGGGGGCATTCACCCTCATGCTATTCTCCTGATAGTGAGTTAGTTCTCATTAGATCTGATGTTTTATAAGGGGCTTTTCCCTCTTTGGCTCGGCATTTCTCTGTCCTGCCGCTCTGTAAAGAAGGATATGTTTATTTCCTCTTCCGCCATGATTGTAAGTGTCCTGAGTCCTTCCCAGCCCTGCAGAACTGAGAGTCAATTAAATCTCTTTCCTTTATAAACTAAACTACCCAGTCTTGGGTATGTCTTTATTAGCAGTACGAGAACAGACTAATATACACACAGTCATGAACTGTGATGAGTGCTGTGAGAGATCAGAGCCACTACACTGTGGGTCCCCAAGATCACTGACAGTTTCCATGAATGATTTCAAATCCTTTACCAGAAGGACTCCCAGAACTCAGAAGACCTGTTATCCTCATGGTTATGGTTTATTACAACAGAAGGATTCAGATTAAAAATTGCAAAATAAAAGGTACGTAGGGTAGCGTCCAGAATAGACTTCCAGTTGTCCTCTCCCAGTGGAATCCTACAAACATGCCTAATTCTCCCACCAATGATGTGTGACAACATGTATAGAGTGTTGCCACCTGTGGAAACTCACCTCAGCCTTGGTGTTCAGGGTTTTAATTGGAGATCAGTCACATAGGTGTGGAGTTACCACATGACTGACCTTAGTTACTTAGTCACCAGCCCCTGCAGAAGTCAGTGTGATTAAAGGGTACCACCATAATTACATGGTTACCTAGACTGTCTGGCCTGGTTTGGCCCAAGTACCCAGCTATAAAAAGACTGAGTTAGGGAGGATACTGCAAGAGCTTAGGGTTAATATCCCAGGAGTCAGTCAGGTTCTTTTTTTGGAGTACACATGGGTTTGAACATCCTAAGTCTGCTGAGTTAGCCCTTTAATGCACACTAGAAATCTATTAGGGAGAATAACAGGGGCCTTGAAGCTTGGAGAGATAGAGAAGGTGTTGCTTGTTGCTGATCATTTCGTCTGAGTAAGTTATCACCCTTCTCAGTGGCATGCTTCTACCATTAGACTTACTGTAATGTGTAATTTTTCTGTTTATCTGTTTGTTTACTTGTTTTTATCTGTCTCGTTTGCTAAACCAAGAGCTCCAGAAGGGTAATTTGTGTGTCTGTTAAGTTTCCTTAGTTCCCCCAGGCCTTAGCATATCTAGCACACTGCTTTGCAGGGCCAAGACTAGGAAATGAACCAAGTGAGGCACTGTTCCAGGGTGCAAAATTTAAGGGGCGACAGAAGCAGTGATAATCAATAATTGGCTGGGCGCGGTGGCTCACGCCTGTAATCCCAGCACTTTGAGAGGCCAAGGTGGGTGGATCATGAGGTCAAGAGATAGAGACCATCCTGGCCAAAATGGTGAAACCCCATCTCTACTAAAAATACAAAAGTTAGCTGGGTGTGGTGGCATGCGCCTGTGGCCCCAGCTACTCAGGAGGCTGAGGCGGAAGAATCACTTCAACCCAGCAGGCGGCGGTTGCAGTGAGCCAAGATCGCACCACTGCACTCCAGCCTGGTGACAGCAAGACTCCGTCTCAAAAAAAAAAATCAATAATCAAGATAAATGATGTTTTGATGTAATATTTTCAGAAATCAAAATTAATGCACAAAATTAAAAAATATCAAAATGTTAAATAAAGAGGGCATATTAGTTTGTTCTCACATTGCTATAAAGAACTACCTGAGACTGGGCAATTTATAAAGAAAAGAGGTTTAATTGACTCACAGTTCTGCAGGCTTTATAGGAGGCATGGCTAGGGGGCCTGAGGAAACTTACAATCATGGCGGAAGGTGAAAGGGAAGCAAGCATCTCTTACATGACCAGAGAAGGAGGAAGAGAGTGAAGGGGGAGGTACCACACACTTTTAAACAAACAGATCTCATGAGAACTCACCATCATGAGAACAGCAAAGGGGAAATCTGCTCCCATGATCTAGTTGCCTCCCACCAGGCCCCTCTTCCAACATTGTGGATTTCAGTTCCAGATGACAGTTGGGTGGGGACACCAATCCAAACCATATCGGATGGAATCAACTTATTGATGATTTTCCCCTTGGCCTCGGGGTCCAGTATGGCTTGGTGCAGTTACCGATCCTATGTTTATGCGAAAATTTGAGATTTTGTTCATTTGGGTTTTTTGAATTAATTGTGATTTTTAAAAATAGTGCATTAAATATTACTTATTTTGAGCACTGAATTTTTTGGTACCCCCTTGAATTTTGCACTTAATGGAAGGGCCTCATCTGCCTTGCCCTCCTCCTTGCTCTGCTGCTTGCTACACAGAAAGCCCTCAAAATATTTATTGGATAAAGAAGCACTTGCCTATGAGGTGGATATTGGATTCTCTGTTTTTTCAATGGTGGAAACTCACGGAAGGCTCAGAGAGGTAAAGCAAGTTGCCTAAGACACAGGAGAGGGGTCGAGATTCATTCCCAGACTGTCTTTCTTCAAAGCCTGGGCATTTATCCACTCTGTTCAGCTGCTTCACCTTTTCCCTGCCTCTGTGCATCCTAACCTGGAGTGGACCCTCCTGGTGGTCTCTTGCAGGGTGAAGTCTCAGGGCAAAGGAGGCTAGGTGGGGAGCAAGGAGGAAAAAGTTGGGAATTGGAGAGGGTGTAACATTCTCCCAGGCATTGAGACAGAGAAACATGATTGGCACATTCCGGGAGAGACAAAACCCCCCGCCTTTGTCACTCACTGTAAATTGTCCCCCAATCACTGGGCTGACAGAGATGGATTTCCAGTCCTCATAGCACAATTAAGCTTTCTCCGGCGTCTCATGGGGGAAGGAGGTAGTTGGTTTACTTGTGAATGCTTGGGGGTAATTTTCTAATGTTCCTTCCACCATTACGAAGGCTCTGCTCCAATCTCTTATCATATGTAATTCCTAATGATTTCTCTGTTACGTCCTGTTTTATTAAAGCGTCATTGAACTATACCCTATTGATTTAGATTTCACAGACAATTGAAATTTAAATTGACTCCAAATTGAATGTCTCCATGTAATCTCTGTTCTGCAATAAAGATAGATAAAATGCTTCTATTTTTGATAACAAGTTATACTGGAGGCACATTTTAATTTTGGGAGGGAAGAAAAAAATATTGACAGAGTCTTGACTTTCTTTGAAAAGTGGCTGATGGTTCAAGGTCCAGGAGGTTGTTTTCTGTTTTTCTCTGTAGTGTGGTGCTGGAGCTATAGAATTCTGGAATGTCTGGGCTGGCTCACAGGTGCGAGTGAAAGGTGATAGAGTCTGACCCATTAATTAATTAATTAGGTGATCCATCCACAAATCCATCCATTTCTCTGGTGAGCACAGCATGCTTGGAGTACCAGGTGCAAGGTGGGGGGAAAGAGTGAGCCGTAGCTCTCATAATATGCATGACTCCAGGCTCACGTCATTTGAGGGTTGAGTCTGGGGAGCCACCATACAAAAAATAAGGGAGAGACATCATTGCAACCAACCAAAGGATGCTGTCTTTCCACATTTGTCCCCACCCAAGCCAGAATCTTCATAGCAGTGTTCTTTTTTTTTTCTAATGGCGAAGGTTAGCAGTTAGGGCTTGGGAAGGGATCTGTCACCCTATACATTTTTTATTCCTTATGAGATAGATGATCTAGAAAAGGGAGACTCAATAAAGCAACTATCTGAAGCTGGAGAGATGTTGAACTAGCCAGATCCTTGAGATCCTTTCAGAATAGTTCTAAGTGTGAAGAACTGTGGTTACTAGAGGGTTCTAGATCTACCAGGAAGCCTACCCCACCTGAACCCCAGCATTCAGGAGACATGGGCTGATGGTTGGAAGGGTGTGTTAATTTCCTATGCCTGCATAGTTACAAATGGGCACAGACTTACTGGGTTAAACCAACAAAATTGTATTATTTTATGGTTCTGGAAGTTAGAAGTCCAGTGGATCTTATAGGAAAATGATCAACATGTCAGAAGAGCTGTGACCCTTCTGGAGGGTCTAAAAGTGAATTGGTTTCCTTATGTTTTCTAGCTTCTAGAGATCACTTATGTTCCTTAGCTCACGTCTCCTTCCTTCCTCTATCATCAAAGCCAGCTGGCTTTTCAGATCTCTCTCTGCCCTCTGCTTCTATGCCCACATCTCTGACTTTGACCCCCTTGCTTCTCTCTGGTGATGACTTTGGGTCCCCCTATATAATTCAGAATAATCCTTCTGTCTCTAGATTCTTAACTTAATCATGCCTGCAAAGTCCCTTTTGCCATGGAAGGCAAAATATTCACTCATTCTGAGGATTAGGGTATGGACCTCTTTGGAGGCGCCATTATTCTGTCTATTACAAAGGGACTTGAAATGCTCACACTGTGAGCACAGCCTGTGAGTTTCATCTTGAGCTGTCGCCCACAGAGTCCTAAGGCCACCTAGAAGTGCTAAGCCAGAGTCCACCCCAAGCCATCTTGAATTTACCTCTTGGGGTGACCGGGCAGTTGGAGGAAACACATTGCACTGTAATTGGCTTTGGCCACCGAGCATGGGGCGTAACAGAGTAGGCGCTCAGCAAAGTCTTTCTGAATTATGAGTGAATGCCTGCGGTAAGGACCGACAGGCTCCCAGAACAGGCGGATCCTCAGGCATCATTTAGTTCCAGTGTGCAATTGACAGATGAGAAAGTTGAGGCCCAGAGAAGAAGAGTCTTGATCAGGGTTCTACTGTGAATGGTTAGGGGACACAAGTCTAGAGTCCTTGATCCCTGCCTTTTGTCCTATTTTGATTGTAAATGGTAAAGTAAAAGTAAACGGGCATCTCCTGCCAGTGCATTCTATCTAATCCCTCCAATTTCATCCAGTTTATCCAGTCTCATCATGTACTATTCAAGTCACCCCACACAATCCCACCCCACCCCACCCCATCCCATCCCCCTAGATCCTGCCCCATCCCACTGCACCCCACGTCATCACACCTCCCACGTCATCCCATCCCATCCATCCCACCCCACCCATCTCATCTCCTCCCACTCCACTCCACCCCACCCCATCCCATCCCATCCCATCCCACCCCACCCATCCCATCCCATCCCATCCATCCCACCCCACCCATCTCATATCCTCCCACTCCACTCCACCCCACCCCACCCCATCCCATCCCATCCCAGTTTCTCCATTCCACTCCATCCCATCCCGTCCATCCCACCCCACCCATCTCATATCCTCCCACTCCACTCC